>CAAKHD010013535.1:63221-222269 GCA_901007705.1 Fistularia tabacaria
TTAAATTATATTTTTTTTTTATCTTTTCTCACACACACACACACACACACACACACAGACACACACACACACACACACACACACACACACACACACACACACAAAGTGCACACAACAACCCCCCTCAGTGTCTCTTTGACTTATGTGTTGTGTTAGAGTTCAATCACAAACAGATCCTATTTTCAGCCCCCCCCCCTTATTGGTTTACTTTAATTAGTGAAATTGAAGACGATGGCAAATGAGGGTGGGCGGTAGTTGTAGGGGTGATGGGGGAGTGAGAGTGGGGATGGCTCAAATACTGAAAACAAACAAGAGAGCTGAATGTGGGGATGGCAGCGGGTTGCAGTCCCGATGCCACTGTGCTGATAGAAGGGGCCACATGGTGTAAGCAAACACTTATAATTGTATTAGATTCCCCCGGCACATAGGTAATCTAGCTCACCCCGTCCCAGAGCACAATGGGACATGTCTCCTGGTTGTCCTACTCTCTCTTCTACACAAATTATTAATTTTGCACCTTAAGTTGTCTTATTGATCGATAATCAAGTCTGATACAGAGGTTATTATCATTTTGGTGACTGAGATTTCTGTGAGTACATGTGTGTTTGTGAGTGCATTTTAATGCAGAAAAAAAGTGTGATGTAGTGTAGATGTTAGTACATGTGTTTGTGTTGTGAATGTTGTGAGTGTTCACACATCCTATATAACATTTGTCCTGTTTGATATTTTGTATCTGAGCCCATGTGTCTTTAGAATTTGAGTAAAACAAACTTGCCTAAATAAGATGTTCCTTCAGCAAACTGGGGACATCTGGCCTAGGTATGAAGAGAAGCAAATAGTCTGTGATGATTGAAATTTGATGTTTTCACTCCAGGATTTCAGGATGCCCTGAGTGCAGACCTGCTAAAATGACATTAATGGACTAAAATTGATTTTCATAAGATTTGGATTGTTTCAGTCACACTGCTCACTCTTACTTATTTTGTGTCAAATGACACCTGCGGTGGCCGCAAAACCAATCGAACCCACGAGATGGTAATGTGTCATATACAATGTTGATAAAGTCAATTTTTTTCTACATGATATAAATGCTGCAAGCTTACGCTAGCAAAGATATTTGTCTAGAACTTCAAATACACGGGTAATTCAAATTGTTTATAGAACAAAAAACAATACATTTTCATGTTTGCTTAAATTTGTTTTATGGAAAACTGAACTTTTGTATGTTGTTGTCGATATACTTACTGATTCACTACTTTGACAGACCTTACTTTTTTATGCTTATATAATTCCATATGGTTAAAAGCAACAAACAGTTTTGAATCTTAAATTATACAATTTAAAACTGGCTCTTTCATATAGCAGAGGGGGCAAAGCCAATCTGCCATTACTTTATGATGGCTATGTGAAGCTGTGATGGGAAGCCAGGGCGTCAGGGGGTTTGAATTTGTGTGGCCCCTAGTCCAGTGTAACAGAAAATAAACAATGGATCAGAGTAATTAGGACCTTATCAAGGCTGACAAAGTCCACAGCAGATGTAGATTTTATGTTTGAGGAGTTGGATCAGGGCAAACACCAGTTATAATTCCACTGGTGCCCACACTAGTACTGTGAATAAGACATCATTCTATATAAGATGACTGTAAGATGAAATAGGGGTGATTCTACATTTCATGTAAAGTCTGTTCACATTGTTAGCTTTTATTGAACAAACTACAATCACCACCAATAAGATTAAGGAGACCAACCCACACTAAATGCTTAATGTCTAATGACTCACAAACAAACAAACAAAAGGAATAAGAGGGGAGAGCTTGAACACCCACCAAGTTGCTTTTAAAGTGTTATCCCCTAAGCCCTGGACACTCCAACAAAGTTTGTCATGTCTAACTTGATTCCTCACCTGTTTGAAAGCAGCCAAATTTCCCAGGGTAATCCTCATCCCTGGGGCACTGGAGGCAGATTTACCCACCTCATTGAATGGTCCTGCCTTGACAAGTTGGTTTACTACTGGGGCCTTTGGAACACCCACAGCCACCACTTCATATTTGTTTTAGGGCGTTTAGTGACTTTTAAATTTTCCATAAGGCAAAGCTGTGTAAATATCAGCTCTGTAATGTTGAAAGGCACAGAAACCTAATAACACTGATGTTGCTCTATGATTGTGGCTTGGCAAGTTGTGATATGGAGAACCCCCTCCCGAAACAAACCAAAACAAAAAATGGAAACACAAACACAGCACAACTGATTTGGTTGCTTCGGTGTGATCCACACCCAGTCAGGTGACACACACTAAAATCTTTCAGACATATTGTTAAATTGACACAGGTGTAGATGTGCCTGATTTAGAATAAATAACAACTAAAAACAGTCGTGATAAACTACAGAATTCCTTAATGGTATAGAATTTGACCGACCAGAGGAGTATCTCAAGAGACCTCACCTTTTGCTACATATGATAGGCTGTCTGCCAAATTTCCATTGATATTGTGTAGCATGTTTTCCATGAAATGCAGTGCTAGAGTAGGCCACTAGAGAGTGTAGTGCTGCACTAAATCAAGTTGCACTGGATTAAAACACACGTGCACAAGCACAAGCACGTACACAAATTCATTTTTAAAGATATAATTATAAATGCCATTTTCTTTCTGATAATGACACGTTATGCGAAAGTGGTGCTTCCAATGCTGCTATAATTTTCTGCCCCATTTTTTGGTTAAATGCTGGATTTCCTTTTTTGTGAATAGCTTCCAATTACAGTTTTATTTGTCAGTGCCTGATGATGGTATTGTTAATTTCCTCCCAATGATTATTTTGTCTGTCATCAAAGATTATAATTTTTCTACATGATGGTGTTGATTTCCAATCTAATTTTTTACAATTGTTGGTTTTCATTTTTTTTGCAAGAATCCGTCACATGACACTTCCCTCCTGGAGGCTGCACTTTTTTTGTTTAATCTTAATTGTAGATTTTAAAATAAAAACTTTGATGTTTCATACCTTTTTACTGGTATACATTGAACTGAAGTGCACTGTTTGTAAATCAAAATGTTAATGTGTAAAATAGAAATAAAAATTTGTTCCTTGATGTTTTCTTCTTTCATTCTTACCAATTGAGTTATGATTATAGGGGTCTACTGAGATGTGGACATTTCATATCACAATGCTACAAAATAGGAAGCCCATTATCCATAAGTAATCATATTAATCATGAGGCTTTTAGATATTATTTGAATGTCCATGTTCATGAAGTTAACAGCACAGCAAGAAACAGCAAAAGAAAAGCATTTAAGTTTGCATATTCAATTTGCTACAGTCCAAGCCGTTTATCTTTATCAGCTTGACAAGATTGTGGGCTGTCTTGCTTTTTTTACACGCTCTTATTTTATTTATTTTTCTTATCTGAACTTTGTTTTGTTCTTACCATGTGTAAAATGGATTTCCATTGAGTATTTCTTTTTGCTCTTCAGTTCATATGGACATTTTGTTTGTTTTGATGACAATCCCTTAAATCCTCTTTCACTCTGCTGAGAGCAGAACAATGTATTAACTTAAAAAGAATAATTTCCCAAGAGCATCTCTCTCAAATACTTCCTGCCAAGACATTTTCTTGCATACACAATATTTGGGTCTTAATTGACAGAATGAGGAATTAGTGTCCACGACTGTTTTGAACGATCTCGGCAATCAACATTCGTATGTAAAAGAATAATTTCAAACTGGGAACTGGTATATATAACTCAAATGAAAAACCTTGCCACTGCCAAACTTTTAAAGTTCAGACACATCTTAAAACTAAGCAATATATGCATATATATTTTGGAAACACCAATGACTCAGAGCAGATTCATTATGCTGTTAATTTTTTAATATAACTATTTAAAATAGCAAAATAGACAGATAAAAAAATGGTCAGCTATGAGAAAAGACCTTTGCAATGACAACAGAATTTCATATTCGATATAAGTGCACACATATTATTGGCATCTTATTTATTTATTTAATTCTATTTTTTATCTTATGGACATTGTAATACAAAAACTTCTTCAAGGGGTTGTCTGTTAGCTATCCTGGGTAAGTCAGATGTGGTTTAGATTTTTCTTTGGCTCTCATTTCGTTCGTTTTTTTCCCAACAGTTAGATTTCTTTAGATATATCTCAGAAACTGATGTTAGTATGGAGATACAATATTAAACCATGGCAAATAAACAAACAAGCAAGCAAGCAAGTAATCAAACAATAGATCAAACACAAGATAAATGAATGAATACATGAAAAGGTCCCTCCAAGCCTTGATAAATCATGTGGCTTTTTTCCACTTTAAAAGATGGAAGATGGTGAAATTCAGAATGCTTTTCTTTCTCTCTGTTTTTTTTAATTTGCTTAAAGGTATTACAACAGAAAATAAATTCTAGATAAGACTAGACAAACAAAAGTTTATACTTTATGTTCACCATTGCAAAGATTTTATTTTATCCTTTAGTTTTTGCCATCCAAAAAAAAACCCTGTTTGAGGCCAAATAGACAAATCTAAGCAGTCCGATTGCGTGCATAGCAGTGACTCCTAGCAGGCTGGTATCAGCCTTTGAAAAGCTGTCTTGAATAAGTTATAACCTCTGCTGAATTATGGGTCAGCTGCTTGGTAAACGTATGCTTAAAAAGTACTCTGTGGAATACACTTCATAAAATTTTATGACAACTTGATGGATGTGCTAGGAAAGGACAATATATCACTGACCCTCTTTTTAGCATCCGCTCATTGCTCACTCACTGTATGATTCTCCAGTCAGGTGGTAAATAAAACCCTCTGACCTCTCAGCAGGTGTCATTGTACACTCTGAAACACATGCCTTAATTTCTGACAGTAGAATGGTAGAGTGTATGTGTAGGTGTATGTGTATGCCTAGATATTGGTAGCATGATGCTTAGGTTGGAACTGCCATACAGGAGGCCAAGAGGAAGACTGAAGAGGAGATTTATGGGAGGATTGACAGAGGATATGGAGTTAGTTGGTGTGAGAGGAGAGGATGCAGAGAAAAGGGTTAGATGAAGGCAAATGGTTTGCCTTGGCGAATCATGAAAGGATAAGCTGAAAGATATGCATGGACTATGATTGTTGCAGTTCAAATATAACCAGAATTTGTCCATTTTGCAGAGATGCAATTTCACATTTGAAGCACCAGCATGTATTAATAGTGTGTTTGGAAGCATCTATAACAATTTTTTCTTGGTTTTTGTGTTTGTTATTTTATAGAAATCATAAAAAGGGGTTTGTTGTTAGGATCAAAGGATGCAAAAATAAATAAACACAATGAAAATTCTGACATCAAAATATACTAAGAAATTTATGACCAATCAGTACATGGAAAAATGATAGACATGAATTGCTATTTCTGAGCACATTTTCAATCAAGTCATCCTTTAACTGAAGTAAACATAATTACTGTCAGATTTGATCCATTAAATATTGGCTGCATTAAGGTAATTACAGAAAAACACCAAACGAGGAAGAAAACGCCAAATATTTAACATACAAGCTCAGTGCTAACATCTGAGCCGAACATGATTTATAGCGGCCAAAATCTGGTAATAATAGTTGTTATATTTTTAATTTTTACAAACTTAGCTGTCCTTTCTTTCACAAGTGAGGCCAGCAAATACACAGCTTCAAAGCAAAAATGAATTTTTAACCAACAAGCAGTTTGGATGCAGCTTGCAGGAACAGAGGAGGAAAATCAAAGTTTTTTGCATAAAAACTCCACTATTAACATTTATCCTTGAGTGCACCAAATTATGTTGAATCAGTTTGATGTTAAAAGAAATCCCTTTGTCACAAGAATCCTTCAGATGTGTTTGGTTGAACAATCACACGATATTTGTTCACATGGACACTTTTGTACATGTTCACACCGTTCCAGGGAGTTTCCAATGCTCTTGAACTGAAACATGTGTTTGCATGCAGGTAAGGAGGATCATCCTTCAACAGACTGTCTGTTTATGATTGTAATTAAAATAATCTCTAGGGTTACAGTTAGCCCTTTTCAGTTGACCTGTTTTGATATAGATCTTTCTTTGACTCACAGTGAGTTTGGACAGTTTGGTTTCACATTAATCTGATGCTGCATCAACAATAGCATTTAAAGATGTGGGTGGTTTTATGCATTTGTTAGTATTTGCTTTGCAGTCTGTGATTTATGTGGATGCAGGTAATACATCGCAAAAGTTAAAACATCAATCCTCTTACTCCCAAAATAATTATACAAACATATAATGACTGTATATGAGAATTTCTGAGAGTAATTCTAAAATAGATGGTATTAAAATGGGTATTAAAATGAAATACACCCCACTGATCTTGTTAACAACATCCAAGAATAGTAAATTAGTACTGTTCATCTGTTATCCAATCCGCACAGTTAAACAGATATGTAATCAGACAAGGTATAGCATTGTTAGGTGCGTCATAAAATGTGTAAATGTTTTTTTTAACTTCACTTCTAACCCATAGAAATAAATTAGATAAAATTAAATTGCAAGACATCCTGTCTTTAGAGAAACTGTCTATTTTGGGGTCCTGCCAGCTGGTTAATGTTAAAAAAAACAATTTCTGCAAACATATTTGTCATCATAGTTGATAACAATGGTTTTGTCACATGCCAGTATGTTTTTTACTTATTTTGTAGTGCGTAAATCATATGTGTCAACATCTGATAGCTTGAGTGTCAATATAAAATAAATAGATTAAAAAGAAAGAAAAATAGAAATGAAACAGAAAACAAACAAAAAGCAAAAGCAAAACAAAAGCAGCTCATTTACTGCATGTTTGTAAAACATGGACTCCATGTGGACCTCCAGAGGGTATAGAGCTGTCTGTGTCTGTGAATTTGTTTCACCTTCTTTTGTTTGCTCAATTATTTTAGTTTAGGTCCATGCTGATCTAAATTCTGTGTTGACATTTGTGATTTTCTTTTTTTCTTTTTTCAATTCCATTTAATCTTGCATTTCTGGCCACCTAAAGGCTTCATATCTGACTAAATAGGGTGATACACTATAATGTTTAACTCTCACACATCTACTTACTCAGTGCTGCTATTTCAAAATGTCAGTAGACTATATATGGCTATGCCAACAGAATAGCTGGCCACTCAGCTGCTGATTGAGGGATCACTCAGAAATTGAGATGTTGCCAGGTCTATATTGTGCAGAGACTGAGATAAGTAACTGTGAGACTCCTCTGTGTTAAAGAGGCATGACACCCAACAGGACGCTAGTGATGCTGGGTGGCCAGAGGAATAACCTGTCCCCTATTGCAATGACCATGTGGAACTCTTTGATGGAAATATAAAACATTGATGCAAAATATTTTCTATTTGACAAATTGGCAAAGCTAGTTAGCTTAAGCATGAGTAGAAGGATAGTTCAGGCCAAAACACACGTAACAATGATAAGGGAAATTGGTGGCAAGAGTTAAGCAGACAAAAAAATTATATTGAACTATATTAAATTCAGTAATACAAGTGTGTCTGCATAGAGTAACGTTGTACTCTTAAGAAATACACTGTATGGCCAAAGGTATTTACTCACCCATCCAAATTATCGGAATCAGGTGTTCCAATCACTTCCATGGCCACAGGTGTATAAAATCAAGCACCTAGGTATCTGACTGTATTTACAAACATTTGTGAAAGAATGGGTCGCTCTCAGGAGCTCAATGAACTGTGATAGGATGCCACCTGTGCAAAAAATCCAGTTGTGAAATTTCCTTGCTCCTAAATATTCCACAGTCAACTATCAGCTGTATTATAAGAACATCGAAGTGTTTTAGAACGGCAGCAACTCAGCCACCAAGTGGTAGGCCAGGTTAACTGACAGAGCGGGGTCAGCGGATGCTAAGGTGCATAGTGCAGAGAGGTCGTCAGCTTTCTGCAGAGTCAATCACGACAGACCTCCAACCTTCATTTGGCCTTCAGATTAGCTCAAGAAAAGTGTGCAGAGAGCTTCATAGAATGGGTTTCCATTCCATGGAGACACGGTATCTAGAGTGACGAATTGCGCTACTCTATCTGGTAATCTGATGGATGAGTCTGGGTTTGCCAGGAGAACAGTACTTGTCTGACTGCATTGTGCCAAGTGTGAAGTTTGGTGGAGGGGGGATTATGGTGTAGGGTTGTTTTTCAGGAGCTGGGCTTGGCCCCTTAGTCCCAGTGAAAGGAACTCTGAAAGCTTCAGCATACCAAGACAATTCTGACAATTCCATACTCCCAACTTTGTGGGAACAGTTTGGAGCTGGCCCCTTCCTTTTCCAACATGACTGTGTACCAGTGAACAAAGCAAGGTCCATAAAGACATGTATGACAGAGTCTGGTGTGGATGAACTTGACTTGCCTGCACAGAGTCCTGACCTCAACCCGATAGAACACCTTGGGAAGAATTAGAGCGGAGACTGAGAGCCAGGCCCTCTCGTCCAACATCAGTGTGACCTCACAAAGGCACTTCTGGAAAATTGGTCAAAAATTCCCATAAACACTCTCCTGAAAAACACTCCTTTTGCAGCTGCAAAGGGTGGACCAATGTCATATTGAACTCTATAGATTAGGAAGGGGATGTCACTTAAGTTCATATGCGAGTCAAGGCAGGTGAGCAAATACATTCAGGTATATATTGTATATCCTACTTCATTGAGAACTTATAGTGAACAAATAGATTCAACCCTTGATTTGAATATTTCTGTATACTGTATAGTTCACTAGTGTTGCTAACATGATCATTTTTTTGCTGCTGCAATTTCAATTTTCCAAACATTGTCTATTGCTCTCAAGATCTTGTCAAACTTAGTGCCAATTTGGACAAATGCATTAAATCAAGTTCAAAGGAAAGTCCCAATCTAAAAATGTCAACAAACATCAGCAGCCTAATGTCCTCTTTGATGGAGCTCTTATCACATAACGTTTTTCACACATCAACAGCAACAGCAACGCTATCTCAGCAGAGCAGTTAATCAATTCTTGATCGCTCCGAGAAACAATGGCCTTGTTGCGCTGGCTCTCATCACCCAGTGAGATGAGATTCATTTGGACTGGTGTGACCCTGCTATATAGCCTACTAAATGAGCTGAAATGTCAGAGCTTGATGGTATTTAGATGTATGCACACATGCACGCACACGCACACACACATACACATACACACACGCACGTACACACATAAAACCACAAACTATCTCAATAAATGTATTACAACAATCAATTGATAAACGCAACTTTGAGTAACTACCTTATTTTGAATAATTTGACCACAATGAATGTCCGACTGATTGCTGGCGTTCCATTAAAGTACGAAAAAAGTGACACAAATCTTGAATAAAACCATTGTTAATTTTTCACACTGAATATTTGCACTGAATTGGAACTTATTTGATCCATGGTCTCCATTGCATTGCATTGGAGGAAGACACTGTTTACTGAAACTAAACTAAAAAGTTGATAACATCGAAAATAATGTTTGCCTTTATGTATTTTTTTCAAATGGAAGGCTGCCATGAAATATATGCAGATGTGATATTCTGACAATTCCTTGATATCCCAGATACAGTTTCACTCTTTGTACTTAAAATCAAGAGAGGTCCCTCAAGCTCAAGTATTTCTCTACAGCTAAATCCTAAAGATACAGCGTACCATGATTCCACCAGAATAAAAGCTTCCATGAGGAATAGGTCTGCCAGATTAAAATGCTGTTTTCCTGGATCCAAAGTTTATCTTCAACACTTTACAAAGAAATGTGCTCGGCATTACATCCACCCTTGCAGTCAAATACAAAAATAGGGAAGTTTTTTTTCCAGTACGACTGGATGAATTTGCAGAGGGATTCATGAAAGTCTGCTGTCTACAAACTCAAAGCTTGAGATAAGATTTCCCATCTGTATGTGCATTTGTGTGAAAGTGCATAGCCAATTTGTACATGTGCCCAAACAGGTGTGTTTTAAATAATTTGTTTACTAATAATTACAATAACAATAATAATACATTTTTTAATAATAATGAAAAAGTCATGTAGAAATGAAGAAATATGAGTAATAGCCTGCCTGAAAGAAAAACTGTCTAGTTTATAATAAAGGAACACCCTAGTTTTCTAATTTAGCGAATTTATGTCATAACACAAATAATACATAACTATGTGTTACGGTTGTCTGTTAAATATCATATTTAGACACTCTTTCAGTTATTTGACATCCTGAGTTATGATGTGAACAGGTTTCTTGGGATAAGGGAATGTGAAATGGGCTTAGGTCTTTTTGAATTACTCTATCCTCAGAGTGGACTATGTGTCAATCCAGCATAAACATCTTGGGCAGGTGTGCACTGAGCCAAAAATCCATTGTCAGCCCAAAGGAGGCTCTATGATTCTGTGCTGCTACTGTAAACGGGTCGAGTCTGGCAGAGAAACAAAGAAGGAATAATTGTCACCACTGACAGCAAAAAGACCCAAGCAATAAAAACACTATGGTAGTATTAATACTGATAGAGTAATGTCATATCATTGTCATTTTAATGTAAAAAAAATACAATTGTTATTTTGACAGAACATTGAGTGTAAGTTTGAGAGACTTTTTTTTTTTTTGCATTAAATTAAGTGAACAAAAACCACTTTGGTGTACTACTATTATGTTCTTATCGAAAAATCAGTCACTTAATTGAACACACAATTATAAAATGCATACTTTTAATTTACAGTCATGTATATATTTTTACAAATGGGGACTATCAATTAGTATTATAGTATCATGATAAACATCTGCTATTTTAGAGAGATATGGTCTCAGAAATAATATTGGTTGAGTTTTGTAATGGAATGCATGAATTTGCAAAACCTTTAAGAAAACTAATATTTTGCAAATTAACCCCTGGTGACAATTCTGTACTAACCAACAGCAAACATATCATTTGTAAAATATTGTGCTTTCATGGAAAATAAAAGTTTCAATATTGTGCAAGTTGCAAGATGCTCGGAACAAAGAAAAATAGACACATTACTGTGGTTTACAGGCTGGTGTCAAATTATAAAATCAGCAATTAAAACATTACATTTTGGAAGCACACTACCTCAATAACTTGTTAATTAAGACAAAAACATTAAATCAAACAAAAGCTAAAAAAAAAAACCAAATGAAGTGAATTGCCTAATTTTCATAATTTCAATAAATATAATTGGCACTATGTCCTCTTGATGCTGCTCCTGCGATATCACCCATTTGTCTTAGAAACTGATGAATATTGACAAATGCAAAAACAACAAAAAGCTGAATTGACTACTTGTATTCAATCTGTTTAAATGTATTATTCTCCTTTAAACCATTTCCACTCAAAACTGACTTTCTCAAAATAAAAGAGAGATTATCTTGCCAAACTTTGCTTTGTTTTCACACCCATTTGACAGATGAAAGTTCAGTAGAGCTCAAGTGCTGATAAATAAAGTTCAAGTCATTGTGTTGGTTTGTATAAATAAATCAAATTGCCTTTGCCAGATATAAAACTATGGAAATATTTGGCTCTCACTTCATGAAACAAAATGGCTTCTTCTTTTCTTCACAGTAAATACAGAAAAGAAACATCAAAACAAAACAGTCAAGAGGATAACCATTGATCCCCATCTAAGCCACACTCAATCACACTTAAATGGGGCGGCTTCTCCTACCAGAGGAACCAGCACAAACCTTTAAGTCGACAGCTAATGCCCGGTTTAGCGCTCTCCCTCTTCTCTGTCTCTCTCTCTCTCTCTCTATTCTCTGTCTCTCTCTTTCTTTCTCTGTCTCTCTCTCTCTCGCTCCCTCTTTTTCTGCTCAAAACCTCCATGCAACGACCTAAATACCAGGCGAAGTCATGCTGGGTGTCTGGGAGGTTTTTTCAAGGCCTAACTCCAAAAATTCTACCCTCTGGTTTTGCTTTCCATTTTGTTATCACCATTCTTTGTTTTGCCCCCCTTCCGATTTCTTGTCATGTGGGTCACTGAACCTCAGGACAAAGTGTGTCTGCTCCACCTCCTGATTCCCAGTCACCACTGATGAGACCACCACACCAAGCACCAACGTTGAAGGATGACATTTCCTCATCCCTGCTGCCCCCTCTCCTTCGTCTCTCTTAATCCAATCAGCACGGACAGAGTTTTTCTAATATACTGGTGGTCTCATACTCTGACTTTATCCCCGCAGCTGTGCTGGACTGCTCATTGGCAAGATTAGGGGCTCTGTAGCCCCTCTGATCATGTATTTCAATATGAATGGGACCAATAAGGGGGTGGATTATGGCTTAGTTACTTTGGATATCCAAGGCCCCCCTTTGATGCCCTCGAGTTTGAACAGCAATGGCAGAACCCCGCCTGGTCGGCATGGTGTGGCGGCAACGCCACCTGGCAGTCAAATGTTTGCTCATATGTGCTCATTAAACAACACCACTCTGGCAACGCGGGTACTAACTGCAGGCCCGATGGCGAGCCTCGGCCACAACCAGATGGCGCCATCACCAGTATGCCAGGTGGGGTTTGTTGTTGCCACTCATGCGCCGCCTCATGGGTGAAGGACGGGGGCTTGGGAAGCTGGGGAGTTTGGACAAAGCATGTTGCCAGCAAGGAAGTGGGCAGACAAACAGACATTTATCTCCATTGCCACACATTTTTTCTTTCCCTATATCAATCAGCCTCTGTCTTTGGATACAAAGGACCTTAAAAACCAGGACTACTGACAGAAAAGATCAATTCAAATCATAAAACTTTTCAGAAAAATACAGGAGGAACCATCCAATGATCTTGAATTAACAATGAACAGTTTGCAATTTAGCAGTCTCATAAGATGAGACAACATAGACGTAAGGATAAACTGATGTGCAACATTTATATTTTTAAAGTCAGTTTTGAGTTCACTGTTCACTATGTTTTCTGGACAACAAAAACAAGAGAACACACACAATTATTTGCATCAAAAAAAATAAAAAAATAAGAAAGAACAGACTAAATCTGTGTCATTCAGAGAGTCGTACGGCCCTGGAAAGATGACCAAGGGAAACCACTTCAAAACTAAAATAATAATTGGGGTGGGGGGGGACTTTAAATGTTTTAATTGTTCAATTTTACACCCTTACAAACTACTTAACACAAAACCCACTTCTTTTATTTTGATTGAGAGCAATTCCAAGGCTCCGGTCCAAATCACATGCATGTATTCTACAACTGCAATTGAAATGTCTTCCACTCACAATAGAATACATATTTGTACTATGAGCAAAGGCCTCAGTTGAGTTATCTGTTGAGACCAGAGTCATCTTCTCTACTGGACCTCCCATCTCAAGATCTATTGTGTGTAAAGTTCTAGAGGTGATTAATATTTGCTTTCACTCCTCTGTGGGAGAGGAAGACCCAGCTGATCCACCCTGAGCCTCCATAATCCCCCGCTGGTTGACCCAGTCTCCCAATTTCCTATGCACCTCTTTTTGGTTTTCTACCTCAGAGAGAGAAGACCCTATCCTGACATTTGTTTGAGACCATGGCAACACACCAGGCTCTGCTTCCTTTAAAGCTTAGCCATGACGACAAGTTTCTTTATGAAGGAGCATGAGTTTTTATTCACTGCATCCCTCCTCTGTGAAATTATATATGGATGCTGTAAAGACAGGTGAAATTGAGTTGAAACCTGACTGGCATTTTGCAGATCACCCGACGATTTCTATATCCAAATGTAATTCTCTTTTTGTTTTCTAAAACAGATGTTCTAATACCTTGCTTAATACCTCTTGAACTATCTGTGCTTGTCTTTGTCTATGTAAAACATGGCTCCCAAGGTATTTTAGACAATTTGAACAGGCCAAAGAAGTATCTTCCTCACAGAAATAAGAGCATGTCTTGAGTGAATTGGACTGAGATGGCCAGGTTGTGGGGTTTGGGGGCTTTGTTGAGGCCAATGGAGGGGCTGTCTTGAAGGATTGAGTGGCTCGCAGGGTCTATTGAGGACTTGATCCTGTTGACAGATATACTGCTCCCTTTGTGACTACATGGCTCTGATGGAAATGGCAGGTGCAGTATGGGTAGCCAATGGAAAATGAAATCCTTACCAGCGTTGTGTTTCAGTGGTTGTAAAAACACAGCTGTTTCAAGCTTTCTGAAATGTCTGCGCGCTCGGTTTCCATTTCGCTCCAGCTCCTTGTTGCCTTGTTGGCGTAGACACTAAACTCACAAACACAGTATTACAGTCTTAGCTCTTTATAAGACCTTTAAATGGAAAAAAAAAAGTACAGGTCAGCATCAGCGATCAGCACCGCTGGATGAAAGTGCTTAGCAACTGGCTCAAAACATACCTCATACTAACTGATAGTAATGGGAAACTACTCAGCTATTTAATGCACACAAACTCACACACACACACAAACACACACAATCACATATACTGACACTGAACAGGAGACAAGGGCTTACAGTAAAGAAACATATAAATTATCATTCACAATATGGATGATGGCTTAATTAAACTGGGCACATTAATATTAATTTCATTAATATTACGTCATTATTTCTTAATGATTGTCACACAAATATGTTAGACATTTTCAATTTGTACTTTAAGCAAACACATGATAGGCCACTGCAGTAATAACTGTGTACAACATCGATTTGCATTTGATTTTGACTTTAAAATGTTATTAAAACAAATATGTGAACTTTGTTGCTTTATTTATTAGATACACATTATGCTTTATTCATTATCTCTTATTATTATCACTGTCACTTCTAAATGCAAACGTGATCGGATTATTATTGCCTTGCATTGGTTGTATTCTTTTTGCTGTTTTATTGTTTTAGTGTGATCAATAAAGTTATTGGAATTAATGTCCGTAGTATTTTCAAATATGATAATAAACAGACAGAGTATTACACTAAGTTTAGTTTGATAGTGATGTGCAGCAAATTATGTTTTGCTGCATACCATTTATCTATCAATTATAGAGCACATGTATTCATGTGTGTGTATGTGTATTTATATGAAAGAGACAGAGAGACAGAGACAGAGAGTACGGTATTCCTGATAATGTCTACAATATGTACAAATTCCCTGTCTTTCAGAGATAGATGTCAGTTGGTACCTTTATTTTGCAATAAAGAGCTAAAACTATACATACGTACAGGAACAGCAGGGACTCACGCACTCCTTGCAAAATGCAAAGTGCAAACTGTCTTGCAAAGTACCAGCCGCCTTATCAGAAGAAGTAATTGGGTTGGTGTTTTGCACAAGAACCTGCCGGCATTATTACAGTTCACCTTCTAAACTATGAATATGAATGAATTAATCGGAGTGATGAGCTGTCATGAAGATAAAATCTTGTGTTTGTGTTTAAGTAGTTTGATTCAAAGATCAAAAAAGGAACAAAAGCATAAAATCTCAACTTCTATTCATTCTGTGGATTTGTTATTTTTTGTTTAATAGCAGTGTGTGTAACATGGTCTCGTCAGATCTGTGTGGGAGTTTGATCAGATGGAGAAGCAAAGCTTTTAGCTCGCTATAAGGTTGTTTAATAAATGGCGCCGAGATTCACAACTCCCCTGGAAATTTCTCTTCTGCACTGTCAACTCTCTCTCCATAATTTTTTGCCTTTAACTTTTCTCCTTGTCAACACTTTCAGCTTTCTACTTAGACCAGCAATCAAAGCGTACATCTCCATCGGACGACATACATTTTAAGGGTTGTAAACTGTCATCACTGAACGATGTAGAAATTGACCCAAAGTAAATTATTTAGGGGAAATGGCACTGGCATGAGCAAGTAGAAGAGAAGGTTCATGTTTGACAAAGATCAGATCAAATTATATCTAAAATGGAAAAAGACAAAGATCACACTGAAAAAATCTGATACGAAAAAAATGTTTTTTTAGGTGCTTACTCTTTAATTTTATTCCAGTATAAATCAAGTTTAATCTTTTTTGATATGTTATCTTAAATTATGATAGCAACCATTTTAAATAGTAAGTTATAGTCCAGAAATGTGATTCAATTAGTATTTTATTTTTAAATTTACTCTTTAAAATGTTATTTTTTGTTATTTTGATTATTTAATTTTATGTATCTATTTTTTTTTAGATATCTATTTTATTTTCACCGTGCTTTTAAACAAATCATTGAACTGGCTTATCTACAAAGGTTTATGACAAATGCCAAACTGTAGTAAAAGCACAAAAATCCTCAGTGACCAACACAACAGCACCCTAGCTCCAGAGGTTGCTGAAAACAGCTCATCCATCCTCAATCCTAAAAAAAAAAAAAAAAAACATTCTGTGTGGATTTGAATCTTACTGTGACACTTTGATCAATGAATGATCCACCAAAGTCACTATTGTCACTTTTCACTTTTGAAACACAAAAAAAGTTGTATCAGCGCATTGTTCTAGCATCTAACTGATGAATGACATTGACATGGGCGTACTGTGCCTTACTATAGATCCATTTGCGGGGAGATAAGAGAGACTTCCTGGATTAAGAAGGTAGTTGAGGTACATCTCTAGAGAGCCTGTTTGTTTGGGTAAGACAGCTCCTTCATTACTGCAAAACTGTGGGAGGCTGGGAAGCCAACCTGTCTCCTTGATAGCATGGGACTGCTGCCAAAATGTACTTATCCACACTGTAAGAGCAAACCACTTTCCCATGATGCATCCTACATATTATCAGAAGATGTGCATCAGGCATAATGTAAATGTTAGGAAGTTAAAGGTAAGAAAATGCTGAAATGCCAACCATAAATATCACATGTCATCTACACTTTATCTTCTGATGTATAAGTTTTGCAGTGTGGGTGGCCAGGCATGACCTGGCAAGCAAATAAACCCCCAACTTTGAAAATCAGAAGCTGACCACCATGTTCTGATACAAGTATGCAGGATTACTCTCAGAGCACTTGTCTGGCTAACATGGGAAGAGAAGCACATAAAGCACTGAAGCAAAGGTGTTTTTTTCTGAGATGTAAGTTTGTTACAGACATTAATAATTTCAGTCATGTCGTAACATCTTGCACAATTGTAAAGGTATCGTTTTATGCAGATTATTTTGTAAATGTTTTGAATTTGACCATGACCTGACATGACATGACCTGGAAATCTGTTGTCAAAACTCCGGGATTTGGAAAAAAATGAATGAACTGTTTTCCATTTCATGTTTTCATGTGAAACTTTGAAATCAGCTCAAGAAAACCAAAAAATTAATTAATTAAATAATAAAAAAAAAAAGAAGAAAAATGCGCAAATGTCGCATTTTATGGCATTATAAAAAGCAGTTGTTCAGTTTCCTCACAATGTATTTGTAAAATAAATGAACTGGCACATGCCACATACACAGATGAAACACTTTTTACAAACAGGGTTAGATTGGTGAACCTATCTATTTGGCTTTAAGTACATCACATCTAAATCAAAAAATGGATAATTTAGCAGACATTGTTGCATACATTATTATCTGCTGCATGCTGTAGGGCTCTAGTTCTGCACAGGGCTGCTTGTTGCCCTCGTGGCAATGAAGGGGGAATTAGATGTAGTGTTGTCTGAGTCCCTGTTAATCCTCTGCTGATTAGTGGAATTCTCATCAGGGCTCCTCAAGATGGAAAGAGAGAGAGAACATGTGTGAATGAGAAAGCTGTAGAGGGAGAGACACAAAAAGGAGAATTGAAGAAAAGAGAATTAGAGAGGAGTTGGGGAGAAATACCCCACCCTCTTTGCTCCTTCATGTTACTCACCCCTTACAATGGACTGCAGGCCATCGTCTCCTCCAGCCAATAAGACCTGAGGCCCTCAGATCACCTGGCTCACCAAACTAATCCTGAATCTGCCTTGTAGATTAGCACTTTCCCACTTGCAGCCACTCCAACCCAAGCCCTGGCAAATCCTGAGGTAAATGTCGGAGCTTCCGGTAAGTGGGTGAGCACAGCGTTGTGCACTGGATTAAAGAAAATAGGATAATATTTACAAGCCCATTGCCAGTAGTGATAAGGCCAGTGGTTAAACAGTAATGGTCCTTCTTTTGCCTTTTTTTCTGTCCCCTGAGCTAAAGCAAATGGTTAAATCTCCGACTCTCTGTGTTTCATGTACTTCCTTCATAAACTAAACAAAAACTCTTATCAACTAACTTATCAAGATCATTATGCTCAATGAATAAATACCTAAAAAATTATTTGTAAAGTGACCTATAAAAAGTTCTGGCTCTGTGTCAAAAATAGGCATATACGCAGTTGTCTTTTCTTAAATGTAACATATTAAATTCTAATTTTACATAAAATTCTGCATAATAAGTATTCAAATGATTAATAACAAGTCAAGTTTAAAAAAGACAATCCTAATTATCTGGACGACTTATCAGAAGCACCAAAGATACTGTTACCCCTTTCACACTGAGCCAAAACTCCACTAATGCGAGCTAAGCAGTAGCTTTTACAGAGGAAATGGTATGAATACAATTAGAGCACACTTATTATGGGATACTTATACTAACTAGCTGATTGCCATTGTTGCAGAGTAAGCTGCATATTGCGATAATGAAGTACCCAGACTAGTTGCAATGTGACAATCATTCTGAAATACAAACATATTTGCTAATTCTGCTTTTTCAAACAAAACTTTGCTCTCATTTATAACACACCAGATGTGACTGTAATCACAATTGTCATTTCATAATCCATACAGGGTATTTTTATTTAATCATTTTTTTGCTCAGACCTGACACCTTGAACTATAGAACATCAGATGACATTAGATGACGGCTAGTGTCCTGTTGGCTATGGAATTATCTTGAAATCAAACAGCATTAGATTATGAAGGAATTAACTTAAAATGAATGGACAATACAATATTCCTGTTTGGAAATGAAAAATATGACAGTGATTCCATGATTGTTTCAAATAGAGTAGATGAAAACCTATTGGTTCAGCTCTGATAATAGTTTTGATAAATCCCTGTGTTAAAATCTGGCATCAGTAAAGCAAATGATTGACTGGTGTTTTCTCTACTGTAGATGGCACTGTTAACCTTGACTTGCAGTTGGTTTGGACTTCGGTGTCATGGCGTTAGTGTGGGGAGAATGTGTGCTCCTTATTACCACAAAGGGAGGAATTCATTACAAAGGAAAATAATAACAACAACAACAACAACAGTAGCAGCGGCAAAAACAACAACAACAAAGACAACAACAACAACAACAACAAAGACAACAACAACAACAATAATGATGACAATAACAATAATAATATCAATATCAATATCAATATCAATAACAATAACAATAACAATGACAATAACAATAACAATAACAATAACAATAACAATAACAATAACAATAACAATAACAATAACAATAAAAACAATAATGATGATAATAATAATAATAATAATAATAATAATAATAATAATAATAATAATAATAACAATAATAATAATAATAGTAACGATAATAATAATAATAATAATAATAATTATTATTATTATTATTATTGTGGTAAGTTAGTCACAGTTACAACAACAACAGATTGTCAAATTGAAAGGAGGTGTATTATGAAAAAGAAAAATACCCACCAAGTTTTACTTTTTTGACCTTGCACAAGGGTAAAGGTGCAGGTCCTTTCTTTTATGGCTTGACTTTTTCAGACAAGTGGAAAGTGGAGGGAGTTCATGACAGAGGAGGTTCAGGGTGAGGGCTGGAGTGAAAGGCAAGTGTGTTATTATAACAGAGCTCATGAGGGAGTCAAGAGGGGGGCAGTGTGCCGATCGCACGCTAGGCTGCATGATTCACAGACCTCCACCCTCCTTCTCCTTCTGAAATCCCCACCGTCAGTCTGCATTCTGAGACCAATATACATGTGACTGCAAATCACCTCATATAACCTCTCATACGGGGGTGGACACATCCATCTGGGAGTTAACTGGCACCTGAGTTTGCAAACGAACAGACAAGAAATGACCATGATGTATGTACTAATGTTTCCTATTCTGGACAGAGCATCACTTTGACTCATATTCCACCGAAGAGTTCAACTAAATTTATTTTGGTCAAGTTATCATGTTTTTCTTTGTTTTACTTTTGCTGCATGGAATGGAAACTGGGAGAAGCAATCTCAATTAAATGATCCTATGTTGGTTTGCCCTCATAGCTTCAAACTTTAATACAATTTGGATATTTCAATTGTATGTTACGGTACACTTCTTAATCATTCATTTAATTTCAGGGGAAAAAAACCCTTGGGAAATGTAAGCTTTTACATGGCAGTCATGATATGTCCCACCTACTCCCATCTGCAAATGTCAAAGAATCCTTATCATATCTTCTAATCACATAATATCAGAATTACCCTGTAGCAACCTCCTCTCTCTGTTATATTTTCTGAACTGCTGCACCCCATTGAAACAAAAGAACCGACCCTGTCTCATGACCGACATTCAAACCCGTTTCCATGTTTCCCTTTAAAGGGAGGCTGACTGACCTCGTAATAATCAGATATTCTTCATCAAGCCGCGCCCTCTGTGTCGGATTGTGAGTGATTTGAGCCCAAGAAGCATGCCATTGCATCGCTTCCTGTGAGCTCTGAGTCAATAGCAGGCCAGCAAAGCTTAATGGAGGACAGGTGTTGAGATTGAAAAAGACTGAAGTAGATGAGAAGAGAAGAGAAGAGGAGCTGGTAAATAAAGGAAGATCTGTAAGCTTTCATTCATATCCTAAATCAGAATAATCTATAGGCTTACAAGGATTGGAAAGGATATTGGTTTCTACAGCTGATCAATAATTAATTCAGTCAAATTGTATTGCTGGCTGTCAAGTTTGCTCCAGATATGAATTTTGGATAATTGAGAAAGTTCAACATTCATTGTGCTCTCCAGTTTTCCACAATCCAATAAAGATTGCACAGAAAATCAGATAACTGTATACTCAGGGACAAGATAAAGTTAGCTTAGCTGCTCATTAGCTATTTTCTTGAGCCCTCTTTTAATATTGTCTTTTGCATAAGTTAGCTTGGGTCTGAATAACTAATCAAGTGCATACATCCGGTGTTTGATGAAATTTTTACCTATTCCCAAATCATTTCTTCCCTCCGCGAAGAATTCATTAGTTTCAGCTAAAAAAGGAAGACGAGGAGCCGTGCTCATATCAAAATGAGTTACATTGTCATTTTCTTTTCCCCTCTACAATATGAAAACACTCTCTGGGCCTTTTCTTCTTCAAAGTTTCTTGTCCTCTTTGTGTCCTCCTCTCAATTCCAGTGCATGTCTCTTCTAAGAGGAACACGGATGAATCTCAGAATTAAAACATTAGTCTGTCCTGTGAACACCCACTTAGGTGCAACTGGAAATGGACCTCCCCCCCATGGAAATAAAGTGGAAGGAACATTACAGGCTGCCATCCACTGGAAAAAATGTCATTTTTTACCAACACTGGTATCCTTTTCTTGCTTTCAGCAATCTTGTTGTCTGAATTTAATAGAAAGTATTGCATTGAAATTTATAGGAGAACCTCAAATATTTGCAGATGGAAGTTCTACTCACAGGGCAGAAGTGCAGGCAAGAGTCAGAATTGATCTTCCAGGGAGGATTGGACTAACTGCGCCTTAATCACAATAAAACTTCTCAAGGTTTGAAGAAAATATTAAAAATAGTTCTTTTTTTTCATTGATACCATATGAATGACACATAAAAGCAACAATATAATCCTGAAAAATAAAAATATTTCATCAGTCCTAAAGGATACTGCACAGGGTCAGTGATTATGCAGTTGATGCATGGGTACTAACAGAGTAGATACAAATTCAGCTAAATAAAATTTCAGTCATTTCCTATACATTATTTCAATTCTATTGATTATAGAATCTGATTTAAATCCAAACAGACAAGACAAGACAACTTCAGGTACTTAGGATCAACAGAGCAATGGATATTGTGGAAAAGAGGTTAAGAAATGGATTCAAGCAGGTTGGAAGGGGCGGAGAAAAGTTTCAGGGGTTCTATGTGATAGAAGAATATCAGCCAGAATGTAAGGGGAGGTGTACAAGACAGTAGTGAGACCAGCGATGCTGTATGGTTTGGAAACAGTGGTACTGAACAAAAGACAGGACGCAGAGCTGGAGGTCGCAGAGATGAAGATGTTGAGGTTCTCTTTGGGAGTGTTGAGAATGGAGAGGATCAGAAATGAGTCCATCAGAGGGACAGCACATGTTAGATGTTTTGGAGAGAAGATCAGAGAAGCCAAACTGAGACGGTTCAGTCATGTACAGAGGAGGGATAGGGACTATATTGGTAGACAGATGCTGGAATTGGAGATGCCAGGCAGGAGGTCTAGAGGAAGGCCGAAGAGAAGATTTGTGGACGTAGTGAGAGGATATGAAGGTAGTTGGCATGACGGATGAGGATACAGAAAATAGGGTTAGATGGAGAGGGTTGATTCGCTGTGGCGAACTCTGAAGGGAAAAGAAAAAGAAGACAAGACAAGAAAACTGAGATTTCGTCTATCAATGTGCTATAAGCCCTTGCATCTCAAACTGTGCTCGGTTTATAAGTTACTTGACAGGTTTACATACGAACAACAGGAAAAAATATGTTTTTAACACAATTGTCAGTTTATTAGTGTCTAATTTTTCAATAAACTAACTCTATCTGTGATCAAGTGCATGCAATACATTAAGCCCCGGTCCCCTTAAATGTTTGTCTATGTGTGGCCCTGGGAATGACTGGCGGCCAGTCCAGGGTATATCCCGCCTCTCGCCCAACGACAGCTGGGATAGGCTCCAGCATCCCCCGCAACCCTGAGTGCAAGATAAGTTTCTGATCAAGTTAATTAGCAAACAGCAAAATGAAAAGGCTTAAATCCAACATAGATCAAGCGTAAGAAGAATTACAAAAACAAAAACTCAAACTCAAAGATATTAGTGCAGTTTTAATTTTAAAAAAGAACAACACAATCTATATTTATCTATTTAAAATGTATAGTATTATGTTGGAATATAATTCATGTTGAGAAAAGGGCTGCTGACCCAAGACAGTTTTGTACATTGTGATATAAGTCTCCCAGATTTCTGAGATGTTCAGTTGCAGCATGCAAGATTAGATCCAAAAAATATTTTGGCTTGTGAAGAACCATTAAGGCAGGGAATGCCAGACATTTCTTGCAGTGGCGAAACCGAAGCATAGCCCGATATGTACATTGCAATTATACCTTGGCACCCTGTGCAGACACAACCGAAACACACTTATCAGGGTCACTGCCTAGGGGGTCGAGGGTCTGCCCATTAAAACATCATCAAACAATGCAGTTTATTTAAAGAGACACATGACTGTCCGCTGCTACCATTTATCCTCCGTCTACTAGAGAGCAAAGAAAATTCAGTTTGGAATTAAAGAGAATTTGGAAACTACAATTTCCAGAGAGTGAAGTCAGCACAGGTCAGAAGATCCATGTACCAGGCTGATTTATTTATTTGTGATAGGGACCATGAGGGGATGATTGGTAAGACGTTTAACCTGCCCTCAGAGTTTTCATGTACTTCAAAATATGTTATAATGCTTATTCTGGAAACTATAATGATTCCCAATTTTTATGTGTCAAGATTTCAAAAACATAGTTCATAATCTTATCCTCAGAAATTCCCGTATTTTTGGAGCCAGGAAACTAAAATATATTCAGTCGTTATGTATTCTGTCTGTCAAAAAAGTTTTATTTTTCCTTTCACAGTACTAAATAGTCATTTGATGACTGCCACTTCATTTGTCATTGCCCCTGGGATCTTGTTTGCTGCAAAAGACAGAGAATAACATGCAGGATTAACCTGTTTGTCTCATGTCCAGGCAGATAAATCAGTCAACATCTGCATGGCGCTCCAGTGCGCAAATGTGCCCTGCTGTTCTGTTCAGGCTTTCAGGGCCTGGAGGTCCATCACCTGACTACATGCTTATTCTATCTGGAATATTTAGCCCAGATATCAGATTTGCTCCCTCTAATTGTCATGCCAGTAAATCAGTAGCCTCATTTCCTCCCTCCCTCGCCGCTCTATGTCACCATTCTAATAACACGCTGCCTGATGTGTGCAAACAGTGTCTTTGTTCTTGAGGGTTGCCGTTGCCAACTTGTGTTTGGGGAATAAATGGCACATCTTTTGCTAGGCAGCCCAGAATGTATACTGAGAGCACAGGTGGTGAGAAGACTAGAACACTGAAAAGGAAAAAAACAAGCAAAAAATAACAGCATTGTGAGAGGCTCAAATAAATTCATTGAGTTAGGCTTGGCTCCAATATCCACTTGCAGGATATGAAGCATGCCTTTTCATTCAAATTAGCGATCATTCAGCACTAGGTATTGCTGTCTTGAGCTTAAATTAAAATCTTAAATTTGCTGTCACAAAATCAATTGGATTATTCTGCAAATTGATATGTTGATTGCTCTATAATACGCCAGAAAATGGTGAGTAACGTGAATGTCAAGCAATACCTAAATTTGCAAATGAAAACAAATCAAAGACAAACCAATGTGATAGGAAGGTATAGAAACAAGTCATTGTTTTATTAAATTTGATCAGAAATCTTAATTTTATTTATTAAAACATGACTAAAAATTATTAATTAGGGTTCTTAAGAGATGGCAAACAATCTATTACTAATTAATTAATTACTCGTTTAAATCTTTTAATACATTATTTGTGTCTGACAAAAATATTACTGTACTACCAATCTTACATTTTCACTTAAACATCCATTACCTTAAAAATTCTGGAAGGAGAAAATGAAAATGCAGTTTGGATTACTTATTACCCATTTTGTTTATGAGTTAAAATATGCAGCCACATTCTGAAAATAAAAAAGCATTCTGCTAATGCATTATGATTAGAATTCTGATCATTATATGCTTCCATAAAAAAGTGCTGGATAGGGCAAAATTAACCAAATCTCTATTACAATATAAATACATACTTGAAAAATGTGCTTTATCTCACTAACATATAAACTGTCCATTGTCCACAGACAAATTATCACAAACTTGAAGAAAAAGAAACCAAAACAAAGCCTGACTCAATATTTTTGATGATTGCTTTTGTGTTTTTATTTTTCTGTTGCCTTAGATAGAAAAGGGAAGATAAGAAAGAAAAAAGTTTTATTGCCAAGCTTACTTTATCTTGACCTAACCTTGGTAAACATTCCCGTCCCCATTCAACATCAATCAGGTATGTTAGAGGTACTGCGCTAATTTGTCAACCTTTTTCCAGTGACCTCGGCTGAACCCAGTGACACCCTCAGTTTCGCTTGAAACACTAGACTGGATTCATCCAGAGAGACAGAATTGATGCATATCTCAGTTTTATACATTTTTCATGTCTTATGTTTAATGTTTTAATGCAGAGTATTGAAGATTTAAAATGAGATTTCAAACACACCTACATGATACATTGGCTACCAAAATGATAATACTATCAAGGAGCACTGGACAATTTGAAACTAATAGAAGCAAATATCCTCAGAGAAATTATGAATTCCCTCAGATCCGAGTTTTGTAACAATATATACAGTGCTGTTGTTATCTTTTCTTTCAATTACAAGAAAAAAGTGACAGAAATTCAAATTATTTTTGTTCTGGATTATTATTCAAGGCACAACTCTGGCTAACTGCTAACTCTGAGAGCAAATGCTCTATGGTGATGCATATTCATATGTTTAACATACAAGCATGCATTCCTAATGATGTAGGAAAGGATAGAATGCAATAAAGCTCATTAATACATTTTACCATGCCAGTCAGCCCCTAGGAAGAGAGTGCTGCATGGTGTGCAATCAAGCTAATTCAATTCTCTAGTGAAGAATGACTGAAATGTGAGTTGAAAACAAATGGAGATTAAGTGCAGTTTATGAATGTGTTTGCACTGTTTGCAGGAAATGTGGCACTTTCATTCGCGATTCATACATTCTGAATACAGAAGGGGCACTACTATATTGTAATTTAAGGTTTCCAAGCATTACCATAAATCGTTGAAAAGTCCATTTAGCCAAAATTTAATTTATCTTTTTTTTTTTTAATGAACAAAGATTTAACAGTCAATCAACTAGTACAACTGTACATGGATCATTTTTTCACAGTGTTAGCCCCTGAATGAAAACTATTTACAGAAGCTATTGGGCGCTTAGAGTTTCTATAACAAATGAAAAGAAAAAAAAAAAGCAGCATCTCTGTGAGGCTCTCTGCTTGTAAAATGTAGTTTTATGCAACTCTGAGAGTTGATCTTTGACCTTGGCTGAGTATACAGCAAATGCACTCACCTGCAACTTGTAAAACTGTATGAGATGAAGAAAAACTAGACCTTTGACAGAAGCACCTAACAGAAAGTTTGGGATTAACATTTGTCAAAGGAAAGCTTTTGTTAAAGCTCATGCCATCTACTGGACCATTACATTGTTTACTGGTGTTTCTGGCTTCATCAAAGGTAACCTACTTAAGCAATTTCCAGGGCTTAACTGAAAGCTCATATTAAGATACTGGGAGCCCAAATTAATTGCACCTGTAAACTAATGTAGATCAATTTGCCTGCCAAAAAGTATAGTCATATCCAGCCTTTTGTGTTCCTCACTCACTACCTTGTCAGACATAGGATGGACTGAACCGGGGGAGTCGCCGGCATATTTTGTGAACCCCACCCAGTATAATCATCTCTTATCTTTGTTATAGGATTTAACATGAACCAGCCCCTGATCTTAGGGTTTAGATTACCAGATATCTCATCCAGCGAGAGTAGGCAGAATGGCACTGGACTTTGTTTATAAATTATTAATGATTTTCTCCCCACCCTGTCATTTTGGACAGGCAACGAAATAAGCGGATGCCTCCCCTGTTTGCGTGGCAGCGTTCTCTTCAAACAGATTGCAATTTATTCCTCTGCAGTTTGTCCGTCAAGGCTAACTCTGACAACATAATCCCGAGCTAATCCGCCACGTTCAGTTTTTCTTGTTGGCTCTCATGCAAAGTGCTCTGCCAAATCCTGCTACCTGTCAGCCTGGCCTTGTGATGGGGAGCCCAGACGGGCTGCCAGCCCTGCTGTAGTGGCTCCCGTGGGGGTGAGAGAGAAAAGGAGGAGGGGGAGGCATGATGCCTGGGTAGATTTAACCCCTGCCTCCCTCCCTGTAATCCACTGTAAACAGCCAGAGCCTTAGAAGGGCTAACTGCACTAATCAAGCCCCATGCTTGTCTAGTCACTATCATACACAGTGCCCTAAGAACTAGAAATCTGAGTTGCTACTGCAGTTTGCTTGCAGGATATGAGTGTGCATGGGGAGCAGAGGGGTGCATTGACAGTTCATAATCTCAAAGGGGGACAAAGGTGCCAGCATGAGTGGAGCCTACTTTCCTACAAAATAACTAGATCAGCTATAATACTTAAGACCAATGAAATAACAGTGGTTGAGTTGCAAACTTTCTTGTTCTCATCAGATCATAGAAACATTTTGGACATCATGATAAAAATGATGCAGTTGTATTTCCCAGAGAAAAAACAAAATACGAACAAATACTCCACATCAATTATTAATGTCATTTTAGGGCAAAAATTTGTGTCTTTACCAAACAAACATCTTAAATTTCATCCAGGATTTGGATTGTCACACTTAAATGTTCCCATAACACACTGATGCTTTACACTGACATTGATACTGAAATCATGGGATGTAGAGATTAAAGACCTGAAATTTTCAAAGGAAAGTGAACACATACAAACAAAAACAAACAAAAAAAAAGACACACAATGACAGAAATGAAGAAATAAGAACAGAAAGATCATATTCCTCCTTGGCACCTTAACTTGATTACCTGGGAAATTGATAATAAGCAGGCACAACTTTCTATTATTACATAATATTTAACCATATCAAAAGTTATAATGATCTCAGCAAAGATGGTAGGCTACTGCTCATTGCAGCTGCTGAGGCAGCTATCTTTGTTGCCAAGAAACCACGTGCAGCTTTTGATGGAATAGCCTACCTCTTGCTGCGAAACCGCTTGTCTAGGCCCAACCTCATGGTGAGCTGAGAGAAAAATTGCTTGTCACTTGATGGCAGTCAACACTAAAGACAATATTCGGTGGAGGTAATGTTACTTGGAAAGGAAGCTAGGTATTCCAAATATTTCTTATGTAGTATATCAGATGTGGTTTTCAGCAAACCATGCTATTGCTATATTGGTGAAACACTGATATATAATATCTCATTGTGCATAAGGTAGCAGGTTGGTGATATGATTTTTTTCTATTTTCCTAAATACAGGCTTAAAAAAACTGTAGATCACGTGGTCAGTGTCTCTATAGCTGAGGCTGTGGGAAAACTCAGACAAATACGTTTATCACTACAGTATTTCAGATATGAGTTATTTTAAGGCGGAGCTTAAGAGAGCACTAAGGTGACCACAAGAAGTGGGAGTAACAGTGGAGAGAATGCAAACATGACATAAAGGTGATAAGAGCCCTCCAGAAGGTTAATTCCACAGCTTGTAACTCGGATTGTCCTGAGAAGGCCTCTTAGCAAAACCAGGCATGACAGCAAAAGTCCTTGTGCATTCGTGACAGATCAGTTTGGGCTGACAATACACCTCAGGGAAATTAACCTTTTTTGGGGCTGTTTTTTTGTCATTATTCATCTGTTTTTTTTAAACCAACTATAATCAGGTCTAATAACTTAAAGCCATGCAAGCCTTTTACGAAAACATTTTTTTGGTTATTTTACTTCAGATACTTGAGACTGGGTCTATTTTGTATGTCGGTCTTGCATAAATTGGATGACTCATTCGACAATCGCAGTGTTGCGTTTTGGTTACCAATCAGATTTCAACGATTCAGATTTGAAACATGGTTTAAAATTCTAGAGCTGTTTGATAATAATGCCATGGTGATTTAAATACAATTAGATCACTTTCATGCAGTCCTGACAACCTAGATTAGCTCATTTCAAATGCTAAGCTCTTTATCAGGAAAATTATAAAAAATACAAACTTAATTATAGCATGAAACACAAGTAAAATCTACTTTATAGTGAGGTGAGTTTTAAACTTTCACTTCTAAAATATTTCAAATTCTTTTATCATGCGCACATACAAACACACATGCGCACACATACACAAACAAACACACCAAAAACACACAAACACACGAACAGTGGGATACTGCATGCTATACATGGAGTATTGGGTTTGGTGTCTTTCTCTCAAGGACTCAACGGCTATAATATCGTTCACTCTGCCTACAACTTGTCATCTGGAGCAGGAGATTAGTTGACTCTCCCCCTCTTGGTTTAAAGTAAAGTTTAGGTCACAGCTGCCCCAAAGCACATATTGTAAGCAGGGTGGTATAAAAACATAATTCCCTCAGAGCCTATCACTTTCTTTAAGTCCGTTGGACTTCACACCATGTCATGTTTGGCACAACAAACTTAACTGCAGTTACACTCTGTTTTGTTAATGTGATACTACCATGTTTTCTGGTGAAATTAAGTGAGATTACAGGAGAAAGGCATCAGTTTCAGAGACATAAATATGAAACTTAAATAAAACAATAGTGCACATGTTGTTCTTCCTCATATGGAACTATATCTATATGATACAGGAATGATATGGATGATTCAAAACACATCTTCCAAAGAATGATTATCAAAAAAATTTTCTTTCCATTGTGCTATACTTTCAAATGCTATCCTGAGCTGGAGAATTTCCCAGGTACCAGATTTATTTTCTCAAGTAAACACAATAAATTCAAACGCTTGTAAACAAATATATCTGTAGTGATGTTCTGTATCTTATATCCTGCACCACAAAACAAATGCCGTGAGGCCAGATAGGACAAGAATAAAGCAATAAAAAGTGAGTGATTGCCATTGATAATTCAGGCTGCAGAAATCCCTTGTCAGGAGACTTTTCTTGGCTTTACATAAAGGGGTAATAAATCGATCGATCACACATAGCAAAGGAGATTCATGTCACATTAAGTGACAGGACATTGAAAATAGGCATGGCTATGTATCATTACTCAGAGGACGTTTCCCCGGGGGAAGTTTGTATGCGTGAAGAAGGTTGGAGTGATAGTTGTTCGTGTGCGGTGAGGTAGGCAGAGTGCAGCGATGAGCTGCACGGTGAGATCAACATCTGGAGTGTGGGGAAACATGAAAGCAGATTTTATAATGACAGTTTTTTGTTTCATATAAAATGGTCTGATATTATTAAATTGAATAAACAAATCTGATGTAAAACTGTCTTTAAAATATCATCAGCAGAGAGATAAATACTTTATTTAAAGTTTAATTATGTTTTTCCCAAGAGACTGGATTTCATTTAAAACTTCGATTATTTACGTAAATGATATAGGGAGTTTTTTTTTTCAAACTTCTAGATTTCCCAGTTTTATAGTTTTAGATCTTGCCCCGTTCTATATTTCTTGAATCTATCTGAATTATAAAACTCAAGAACTTTCACTCATTGATGTCAAAATAGGTTTAAAAAACTTAAAAAAAACTCAACTAAGATTTTGCTGTCTGGCATGTTAGTGTACACCCTTCCACAGTTACATCTTTAATCTTTCTCCCAATTGTGCCTTCTTCAACTCCAGTGTCTCAAACATATGAAGTCCTTGAATGTACTACACAGCCATAAACAGAACCATGGCTGATTTGTACAAGATTAAATTAAAGTGACTTTACCTTTTATAAAATGCATACCCTCTAGCCGCTGAGTCTGGAGATTAAGTAAGAAAAACAACAACAAATTAGCTATGATTTTTCATTTAGTAGTGAGAGATCCGTTAGTAATTGAGGCATCTATCAGCATATATTTCACATTAAGTCTATGTTAACATTTTTTTTATTTTTGCATCATAACAGCAAAAGAAAACAGAAACAGGAAATGAGGTTTCCTGAGGTTTTCATTCCTTTTAAGAAAACATATCTGCTGAGCATCTGTTAATATGTAATCAAAACTTGAAATGTTATTTAGGAATGCTTCAATAATAGGAATGGTTTCTAGTTACATTCCAAATTAGATCAAGGGCTCCAAACTCTCTTCATTCAGTAGCTGGTAATTTCATAGCCATGATAAGAGCTACATTTTGAATAGTCATTGATTGTTCCTCTAAACCCAATTTTAATTTTCCTTTTGGCCTTTAATTAAGTAAAGGGTGACAACAAGGCTTGCAATGTACAAGTGGGCCTCCTACATTGCCCTCTCAGCATGCACACTGTCACAAAAATCCTAATCCAGCTTCCCTAATGCAGCCTGGGATCTTTATGGTCACATTAGACCTCCAGTGTGAATTGGCAATGCTGGGGGTTTCCCATATGTTGCTTTACAGCATCACATGGCTTGGTCTGGGCGCTTTGGACAGCAGCTTGATTTACAGTGAAGGGGGAAAAGAGGTGTGGAAGGTGGTGGTGGGTGTTGTCGGTGGTATTCTAATGTAACCCATCTATGGCGGTGGACAGAGGGCCCATAATTTACAGTTCTGAGAAAAACTGTGGGACATAAAAGGTTGTGCACATGTGACATTTCTAACCCAGTCTCATTTTGTTCTAATCTGCCGACCTCTTGTGAATGGAGCTGACAATCCAAATTCCAATTAGGGCATGAAACATGTTGTTAGGCTTACGCAAGTCCCAGCCCTGTGTGCCTCGTAAATCATAAGCTCTGGTGACCAAAGAAGTGCTGCATACTTGTCTTGCAAGAGATCTTTATCATCCAAGACATGAATAGGATTAACTTGATGTTCTCAGAGACAGGGTTAAGAATGTTTAATTTTGGTTGAAGCTTGATATTACCCTACGGACAGTCCTGCGCTTGTGGCTTTTTTGTTCTCTTCTGTATTTCAGATAGGATCTATAGTTGGGAATCCACAGCAAATAAAAATAAATCAGACAATGACAAGTTTTCAGGCAAATGAAAAATGAAAGTGACCATATAACACAATTGGTGGAGGGCTTTCACATCCACTTTTAGACCTCTGGTGACTACTCACTAACAGCTGCTGTAAAACCCAAATTCATCAGATAATCCCTCCAAAGCCCAATGGTCAAGCAGAGACATTGTGGGTCTGAAGCGCTCACACAAGTGTAATACCACATGCACCAGCATTTCAAAGCTCCAGCAGAGTAAAGTTATATTTAGGTAAGAACATGAAGGATCTTGATCCCTTAACAAAATAAAAGCTTGACAGCTAATCTCTTCAACAGAAGTCAATATTTTTGAAGTATGATGCTGTACAACAGGAGGGCTGAGAGGACTATGGCTAAGACAAGCAACTGTCAGTTGTATTTCTTCAAAGACCAGACAGTACACAATATCATAACGATCTTTCAATCTCCCTGCTGTAATGTGACTGACAAAGGATAGATAGTTCTGTAATATCACTTTTCTCTTTGCTGTGATGCAAATTATGCTGAAAATTATGCTATTTCAGAAACCTCATAAATCTTCATTCACACAATGGCACGTAGACTGTACGCCGCTATTTTAGATGCTGTGATGCGAGAGGTAAATATGAGGCAACCTATTATGATGGTGTTGTATGAGTTCCTCAGTAATGGGGCAGAAATTCTTGTCTGCTCATTTAACATCACTTGGACAACAAACAAATTGATTATTAAGTATTATAATGCCCAGGTATTACCAGGAGCTCTACAGTCATGTTATAGGTGAGCCTCCATGACATGCTTCTCCTCGGTTCCCATCCATAGATCACAGTCAAGTATAGTCAACCTGCTTGGCACTTCATCATTCTTTGTCCATGCACAGCCCTGCTCTGCTGCATGTATTTATTTGCTACATGCGCGAGTAAAAGTGTGATGATCTGGTTAACACATCACCTCCTCCCCCTTCTCTGTGAAAAGGAGTTGGGCTCTGTACCTCCATAACCCCTGCCAGACTTTGGCCAGATTCCTCCATACTTTAAACAAGACTCCCATTACAGTCCTTGTTAGTACAGTAACAGGCTTCCATAGTCTGTCGTAGGCAGTTGTATGTCTTTAACAGGCAAGGAGTAAGTGTCTGTCCATATATGCCCCCGGACATAAATCACTTGACCTAGACTTACTGTTGACCATGGATTTATGCCAGTATGACAGGCTCCTGATGACAATGTATCTCTCCCAGCCATTATGGATTGTACACAGACTGTGCTGTCATCTGGCAAGTATGCTCTGTGAATGGATCTCAAGTGGTGCAACACAAGGGAGAGGGGCATGGACAAAGGGGGGAGATTGATGATGCTCAGCAAAGGGTGGAGCCATCAGGGAAAATTCCCCCAAAGGCTTTTTGGAAAGGCAAAATATTGCTTGGATTTAACCAGCCGTCTGCAACCCAGTGGGTGAGATGGACAGGCAGTCTGATGCCCACTGTGCAGCGAGCTCAGTGGTAGCTTTGTGAAAATAAAAAAGGGAAACTGAATGCAGTGTGTTAATATGTGAGAATGGTGACTTTCTTCACATGTAATAAGGACAAAAAGATAACTGTGAGGAATCAGTCAGGGAGCCAGAATGTGGACCATTCACCCCACATACGCATTGGAAACCAACCACTTAGATCATTTGTTGTTACTTTGATAATGCATAGAATAATAGCGTTAGCAGAGTTTGACAGTGATCAAGAGTAAGAAAAACAGTTTTGCGAGGCATCAAATTAAAACCACATGCTGCTCGAACTTGATACACTTACAGGTTCCAGCTAGTCTGAAGAGACAAATCCATGTTTCTGCCAGACTATCGGGAAGCGTAACCTTTTCCAGACAAACTGGAGCTATCAGTGGGGGCGAACACTGAGAACCTTCCAGAAAGGACTGTGATGAAGTGTCCTATCGCTAAATTGTCTTCTAAAATCAAGGGCCCCCACACTCCACTTGTAGACAGCAACAAAACAAGGCATTTTATTTTTATGGTGAGACTGTGAGAGTGTCGATGCTTAACAAGTGTGTACTGCTGGATAAGGGGATATGGTTTTGACATTATAGAATGTCTTTCTGTTTGAAAAGAGATATTGTTGTTTTTAAGATAAAAAATTACAAAATGGATTCATATAAACTGATCACATGTCATTCACGAGGAAAAAAAGGGGAAAAAAAACATGACCAGTGACTCGACTCTGTTGAAAGCGTTATCATAAGCTGATTAACTAAGTAAGTCTTCTAAAGAAAATACTCTTTAAAAATAAATAGTTATCGATAAAGTGTAACTGAGTATGTGGCAGAGGTGCAGTCCTCTAAATCCTAATTAAAAAAGATCATGCAGAGGTGCAGTCCTCTAAATCCTAATTAAAAAAGATCATGGCCAAATTGTGGTTAAGTGTAGTGGAAGGGAACAAGGGTGACACGTAAAGCGTTAAAATAAAACAAGAGATAATTAAATCTTCAAACATCGGTTGCTTTCTGTGCACTTGTGCTTTCCGACAAAAAAAGAAAAAATCTGGTTGCAGTGGATATGAAAATAACACTGGACAAAATTACACAAGGCATCACAAAATAGACTATTGTTGCTGATTATCTCAGCTCCAATAAAGTCTTGTATTCAAAAAGTAATTTGTATTTCCAGAACTAAGAAAATCCCATGGTGATCTCATAAAATAAATGGAAAATATAAATATGCAAAATAAGCACTGACTTTTATAACAGTATCTAACCTCTGAAAAATTTCACTGTATATTGAGAACAAACACTGTAAGCAAGTAGGACAAAAGGAAGTTTCACAATTAGTGCGGGGAGCACAGCTGTAAAAATATGGGCTTCCTTAAAGGGACAGACCCGTCTTCCTGGTGTCCTGAAGGAAGGGTTACTGCAGTGGCAGCTTATCTGTATTACTTTCATATGGAAATACATATGTGATGTGTGAAGCAAGTTGAGATGGTTGAAAGGAAGCTTTCATTTCCTAAAAATTGCTTTTGTGTTGGTAGTGTAATATGTATTAAAAATCAAAACAAAGCTTGACTCCTGACGACATTTCAAGTGTGTTACAAAAATCTCCTGGTTAATTTCTACCATGCAGTACTATTTATTTTCCTCTCAGCTGTGCCCGTCAGGGGTTGCCACAGTGAATCAACTTCCTCCATATAAACCTATTCCTATGTATCCTCTTCTCTTATACCATCTTACTTCATGTCCTCTTTCACTCAATCCATAAATCCCCTCTCTGTTCTTCCCCTCAGCCTCCTGCTTGGCAGATCCAACCTCAGCATCCTTCCACCAATACATTCACTACCCCTCCTTTACGTGTCCAATCCATCTCAGCTACTCTTACTTTACCTCCTAAAATTCAAACGTGTGCTTCTGCTATCATGGACTCATTCCTGATCCTTTCCATCCTCATCACTCCCAAAGAGAAACTAAACATTTTCAAATCTGCTCCTGCCAGCTCTCCTTCCTGTCTCTTCCTCAGTGCCACTGAACATACAGCATCGCTAGTCTAACCACCGTTTTGTACACCTTTCCTTTCATTCTGGCTGATACTCCTTTATGATGTGTTTAAACCTTCTTGCATGTTTCTTAATTTCACTCTCCACATATACATTGCTCTAGACTGTTGACCCTATGAACTTAAACATCCGGACTGTTGACCATTAAAATCCTCCACTTTCTTTATCTCCCATTATTCTACTTTGTACCGTCTCTTTTACACACCTATATTCTATCTTGCAACAGCTGACCATCATTCCTCTCCTTTCTAGGACATACCGTATCTACGCCTCTCTAGATTTTCCTCCACCTGCTCCCTGCTCTCATTACAGATCACAATGCCATCCGCAAAAATCATGGTCCATTGTGATTCCTAATCTGTCAGCCTGTCCATCAACATAGCAAACAAGGAGGGGCTCAGAGATGATCCCTGATACAGTCCTACCTCTACCTTCAGCTATGTCACATTTAGCACACACGCCACCACTGTCCTACAGCTCTCATACTTGTCCTGCATCACTCTAACATAGTTCTCTGCCACTCCAGGCTTATTCATACGGTACCATGGTTCCACTCTTGGGATCCTGTCCGATGCTTTTTCTAGATCTACAAAGGCACAATACAACTCCCTCTGAACTTCTCTGTAAATCTCGATCCAAATTCTCAAAGCAAATACCACATCTATGGTTCTCTTTCTTAGTATGAAATCATACTGCTGCTCACAAATACTCACCTCTGCCATCACTCTAGCTTCCACTACTTACTTCCAATAAGTTCATTGTATTTTATCAATTCACTTTAGTTAAAAGTCAGGAGAGTCTGCACCAGGAAATAGGTTAGGAATGGTGGTTGGTAACAAAGAATGTTAGTATTTACATCCTGAGGATGTTTGATGTTGAGGTTCTCTTTGGGAGTGATGAGGATGGATAGCATCAGGAATTAGTCCATCAGAGGGACAGCACATGTTAGATGTTTTGGAGAGAAGGTCAGAGAAGCCAGACTGAGATGGTTCAGTCATGTACAGAGGGGGGATAGTGAATATATTGGTAGACGGATCCTGGAATTGGAGATGCTTGGCAGTAGGTTCCAGAGGAAGACTGAAGAGAAGATTTATGGACATAGGGAGAAAGGATATGAAGTTAGTTGGTGTGACAGAGGAGGATACAGAGAATAGGGTTAGATGGAGAAGGTTGATTTGCTGTGGCAACCCCCGAAGGGAAAAGCCGAAAGGAATAGAAGAAGAATGGGATGCTAGAATCCATCTTATGTTTACATCAACATTTTTTTTCAAACCTTACTCATTATGTGTTCTCTTATATAACATTTTGAATCCAGTTTGAGTCTTATCTACAAACCCAGTGAAAACTGAAAACATACTGCAATCTTTATATTTATTTGCTTATGCGCCTACCACAGTATTTGCCAACACTGAAATTCATTCAAAGTAGCCATTGCTGGTGTATAACAATCAATCACAGTTGATGGGACAACAAAGAACCCCACCCCACGCTCAGCTTAGTTTCCGGTGTGGTGGATTTCTTGGGTGCAACATCAAAGAAAATCTTTTCAAAAGGGTTAGAAGGATGCAAATACTGCAGATGTTTCAGACAATTTATCAAACAGCTAATGCAATTCCCAAGATATCATGAATAGCTTGCACATGATTATCACTGTTAAAAAGAGCGACTTCACACACTGCCTCGTAACTTCTAAGCACATTGCAGTTGCAATATTTCCATTTTAACAATTATCAGAAAAATGGTATCTGTGCACACATGTATAATAGATCATAAAATTATCAAAATAAACTTTTCCCTTGTCTCACATCAAGCCATATTTACAGTTTACAGGCCCTATCTGGCCCAACAATGTGAAATAAACACTGCACAGTCACAATGAAGGACCGTCATCATTCTGTCACAATACCTCGCTATTAAAGTAAGTTCCCACTACCAAATGCTCACAAACACTCATACATACTCACACCCACTCAGGCACATGAAATAATCTCCTCTCCCACCCCCACCACTATAGTGATATTGGTCGTGAAGCATGAACGCCCATAAATTCCCTGCCTTGATTTTGTTAACCTTTGCTGTGACCCAGCACTTCTCTGCTTGGCATTCCAGCACCCACTCAGTCACAGATGAGGCCCTGCTTACCTCAGTGAAGCTGAGGCTCACTGCTCCTACAGCTCATCGCTCAGAATTTTGGCACAGTTGGACACGAAGGTCCAAATCATGCCAACACATGTCGGAATTACAGGCCAGATTTTGGCTGGATGATGGACGTTTAGAACTGGAATTTATGTCTGTCATCATTGCACATCATAGCACTTTCATTAAGGCTCTTTCAGAAGTTCTGAGGAATATAAGCTCTTTGGAAAACCATTAGTTCAGGGTTCAGTCCCTCTGAAGTATAAAGGTATTTGGTCTGTAAAAGTACCTGCCAATATCTTTTGTGCAATAAATCACTTTTAACACAGGACACTCAATTTACTTTCCCACTTCAGTAAAACAAAAGAGTAACTCGTGCAAATGCCTGCAAAAAATGAGTTACGTTTTGGACTATGGATAAACATTTATCAAAGGGGTGGAACTTGCTAAGTATATTAGGAATGGTCCAGGAATGCATGTATCTAATATGTCAGATAACACTAGTAATGATTTTGGTCTGATTCCTTCCTGAGTCTTTAACTTAATCAAAGTTTCATGGTCTCAGACTGTAAGTTTTTCTTAGTATGGACATACAAAGCGTATATTTAAAGGATGTATGATGATACATTCTTCAGTTCAATTTATATCAGCAATTGTCATTGCACTGAAGGGGAATGAGTGTGCCTGTGTGTTTTATAAACATTGCTCCATGTGTTTAGATTTTCTGTCTCCTAAGGTCAGGTAGGTGTCAATTTGTTTAAAGCCATGCTGATGTGTGCGTTGTGTCGTGCAATTTGTTGTCTTTGTGCTGAGATCGACATGCATGTGATGTAAACTGTTAATGTGCATAAGTAAAGAAAGTGTGTTAGTATTTGTGAACCATAATTTCAACTATATAATAATAAATGGGTAATTTCAGAGCTGGAGCATGATTAGGTATTTTCGTTTAATCTATTTTATGAGTTTGCACCATTACATTTCGGAGGGTAATGTTAAATTTCTCCTCTCATTTTGTTTTTTGGTATCATGGAGACATGAAGTAATACATTTTTTTCATTATAATATGATCAATCTTATTCATTCAATCATTATCTGTACTGCTAATCTGGTTGACTGGTTGCCAATCGTTCTCAGAGCCGGTTATGGAGATACTCACGATCTCATTCACTTGTCTTGGTGAATTTGGGTTTCCAATTAAGTTACTGGATGTTTATGAACAGGGGGGGAAACTGGAGAATCCAGGGGAAACCCATGCAGGCATAGGAAAACATGCAAACCAGCGACCCTCTTGTTGTGGGAGAAGTGCCTGCAACACCAGCATGCCACCATATTATTATTGTTGTTGTTATCATTACTATTATTATTATTATTATTCAACAAATATATTGTGTGGTTGACGCGAAGGGTACAGCATTAAGTGCATTCATTCACTAAAATTCACAAATTCTAATACTATACTTTTAATCCATCCAGAAATGAGCTCTACATCTTTTTTCTCCATCAATATAATTTCACACATATTTGTTGCATAAATAAATTAAATTAAGTACTTTGTTGATATAATTACATTGAACATAATAAATTCTTTTGTATCTTTACAAGATAATGTTTACAATTGCAAACATTTTTATATGATTGAGTATGGGGGCACATTACGCACTACCTTAGAACATTCAAAAATAAAAGATAACAAAACAACCGAATTAGATAATTATAAAGCTTTTTTATTTATTTTTTTATTTTAACGATATTGGACGATACAGATTCATTGTCATCATTCTCCCTTAGAAACCTTTAGAGAACGTTCCACAAACAAGCTGCCCAAGTATGGATACCAGACAGTGAAAAAATAACATATGAAAGTCATAACGATTTATATTCAATGAAAAGAAAAAGAAAGTTTTATGCTACTTCCGCTGTTGCTCTCTAGGAGAAGAGCTGAGGAGGACCTTTTCGTCAAGTTCCTCCCATCAAAGTAGGTTATTTAAACCTGCAACCACATGTCAAACTGATGGATCAGAATGCAACTGTGACTCGCACACAGCCCTACATCTGGAATATCAATCCAAAAAAGAATTTAATGGACGCATTTATCTTACTTTATGTGTTTCAAATAGTGGTGAAAGAAATATATCTTTATTTGAAAGCTTTCATACTTCTTTTGACATTTAAAATGATGTTCTTTATTTAAAATTCTCTCTCTCTCTCGATACATACATATAGAAGAAATTACTTTATTGTCAGTAATACATAGAGCACAACATCAGTGAAATTTTACCACTGCATTTAACCCATCATGGATGAACCATGAGTAGAAGCCAGCTAAGGAGCAGCACTAGGGGAGCAGATCTATCTATCTATCTATCTATCTATCTATCTATCTATCTAGCTATCTATCTAGCTAGCTAGCTAGCTAGCTGGCTAGCTAGCTAGCTAGCTAGCCAGCTAGCTATCAATCTAGCTTTGTGTCTGTATGTCTGTGTAGAACTAACTATAGGTATATGGGATGTCCAAAGTGACGCTTTAAACATCAAATTGTGATTCATTAATTGGCACAATTTATTTGATTAACGTTTAACGTAATTAACCCATGCACTATGAACAACAACTCAAAATCCCACAATTACAATCACTGGTGCTGCTTGTGCTGTCTGATTAGTGCACCAATGCTATTTGGTAATAGAATTTATTTGATCAAGATACTGACTCAAAACAACATATTTTCCCTCACGACAGAACATTAGAATACATAGATAATTTTTGTATTTGATCTATTACTTGATTGTTTCATCTGTCAAACTGCTGACAGACATTCAGTCATGATAAATGTCCCATTTACCATGAAAAGACAAATACAAGCAACAAAAGGAATCTACACAAATGAGGTTGAACAAGAAGTGGATGGTCTTAAGATTAACTAATATTAAACTCACATCATCCGAAGTGCAATGTTAAATATAGCATCCTGTCATCTGAGAGCCGTCTTAACACTTTATTTGATATGTAATCAATCCTGTGATATGATCATCATTTTTTACACAGCATTTGCATACCACACATACCGTTTCAATTCAGGCAGGGGAAGACTTTTCTTCATATTATTTTTTGTTTATCTCAGTGGGAGTTCAATTAACACAAGCTCGGAAGGCATCCGGAAAGGATTACCCTTTTGTGCTGGCCTGACAAAAGCCAAATGATTTTGCTCCTTTGACATTTCCAGGTTGGTCCCTTGTTAGTGCTGCCTCAACTTCACATCTATTTTTTTATTATTTTTTTTTGCCAAGGAGAAATACTTTGTTGAACTCAACACATCACACATGGCCTGTTTAATTACAGCGATGATGACTTTAAAGACGAGACCAGATTGAGTCTATATATAAATCTGCTCTGCATGAGCTGGAGGATTTACTGCGGGTTTGTCAAGCTCTCACCGCCATGGCGACGGGGTCATGATTACCCAACATCATCACTGTACCAGTCCTCGCAATACTTAGCTGTCGGCCAGCTCATATGAAAGAGGCTTCCTTTACCACCTGATGACCTGGTTTTTATAATGATCACGTAGAGGTGTTGCCCACCTCCCGTCTAGAGAAGTCATAGCCTGTAACTGTTTTGGCCCTTGTGCCTGTTTGCTGCACAGTTAATCCAGCCACACTTGCTTCACGCTGGGCAACAATTCTGTGACTTAGTGACTCAACTGTTTGGAGAGCGTGTTAGCCACGGTAATTGGTTCATCCTACCCTCAATGATTCAAGCTTTAAGGTCTAGTATTGGCCACGGTTTCCAAATAGAGGCAGAGCAAGTGATTATGGGATGAGGAATGGCCCAGGAGAGAAAGACAGTCTGAGTAAAGCAAGATCACAGCTGATAGAAAATCCTACTTAATTTTTCATGAAAACTTTTTTTCTCCTTTTTTTTAGTAGCTGCAAAATGCTTCTTACTGAAGTGTCAGTTATTTTATCTCTTTTTTGCTAAGTTTAAATTGTAAAATAAATCTTGTAAAATTAATAATATCAAATGTGGCTAGGATGTCACTTACTGTCATTATTAAGGCTCTTTCATGCTCAGTATATCATAACATTTCCCAGTACATGTATCCATAGCCTACAGTTACATTATCAAATTGCTTTTGTTTTCTGGCCAGCTAACTTATTATCATACCTTTACATTGAAAAAATGCTGGAATGTTGCACATTCTATAACTATATATTTTTTTTCTAATTATGTTTATCCTTCATAGTTGCCAAATATATCATTTGCGGTATTTGTTACCTTTTGAAAGCTTAAATGTCTGTTGATGAAATGTGTGTAATTGAGGTTTGGTTGGTTTTTGGAAGTTTCAGGTTCTGGTTAAGAGGGTGAAAAAAAATATGGCCCTTTCCAACTGATTAAAAATGATGAATCCATTGCAGAATCTGTTAATGGGAGGAAACATCTTCATTGAAAGGGTGCATGCTTAGAGAAACTGAAGCCTAGCTTCATTCAGTCTGATAACTTCTTATGATAAAGCCCAATGCACAATGCTTTATCTAACCATCTCTAACGTATGAAACTATCGACATAATGGGAGACCACAGAACGTCTGGCCTCCATTATGGCTGGGAACGAAATGTTATGTCTAGTAACGTTATGGCTTGTAATGAACTGCTCTGGAGACTAAATCTTCTTTGTTGGAATTGAAGATAGTGCGGAATTATGAAATAGTGACAACTTGCTAGTTGACCACTGACTGAACTAAATAGTGTTTTTAGCTGCAATGCTCTGTTTGAAACTATCGACATAATGGGAGATCACAGAACGTTTGGCCTCCAATATGGCTAGGAACGAAATGTTAAGTCTCGTAATGTTATGGCTAGTAACGAACTGCTCTGGAGACTAAATCTTCTTTTCTGAAATTGAAGATAGTGTGAAATTATGAAATGGTGCGGACTTGCTAGTTGACCACTGACTGAATTCTTAATAATGTTTTCAGTTGTAATTCTCTGTCTGAAACTATGAACATAATGGGAGGCAACAGAACGTCTAGCCTCCATCATGACTAGGAACAAAATGTTGATTTTGTTTGCTGTCCATCTGCAGGATTGTAGGAAAACTACAAAGGAGACCCCATTGCTTTTAGAGGCAGATCCAAGCATTTGTATGCCTCCTCATAGCCGACGATTGTGATTGATTGACCATTGAATAAAGACACTCTAGAGGATGCTAAAAGTGTTTACATTTTGATACAGTTTGAGGTGTTTTTAAATCCTTAAACTGTACCATGCAAATCAACATTTATTCACAATAATAATTTAATAACAACCTATTTGAGAAAAATATTGGATGTTATTTTTATGTTTCATGTTCAAGTATAAGGCTTGTGGCTTTCGTAGCTACTGTCTTGGTCAATGAAAATATGGCATTATCAGTTCTTTAAATCTATCAAAACACCACAGAGAGCCATGTCATAGATCACCCCTCCATGACAGTTGGAATCACTTGGTATTTGCACTGCAGCTTTAAATCTGCCAGCCAGAGTGAAGCGGGACAAGAAAAATATCCCATAAGACCCATCTGTGTCTTCCTACAGAGACATTTACTTTCACAGTCTAGAGCTCCGTTACAACTGATAAGATGGCTGCATTCTTGGCTCGCCTGCAGGCCGGCACCGAGGCTGACCCCTCCTGACAATGTCCAGTCACGAGAGGCTCCAGTGCCCATATATAACGCAACTGAGGTCTCCTTGCAGCTCCAGTCATCTCCCTCCCCATCTCCCAACTACCAACACTCACCCAGAGTGAAGAGTCCAAAGATAAGAGAAAGCATGGTGTTCTTTGACTGTATTCTTCAGAGAGCTTCTGATAACTGCATCTCTGGGGGTTGCTTTGAGTATTGTTCACAATGTGAATAATTTCCTCTTAAGGATTAATGTATTTATACATTGATTAATACTGAATTAGTAAAATGGAACAAATGAGTTTAAGGTCAGAAAACATTACTATGTAATCAAATGATTTACATGGACCCAAACCGCATTTCTTTAATGTATGTCGTTGTCTATACTGATTCTCAGGGTCAAGGAAAATGCCAACAATTTGTTTGACAACATGGCCACTTACGTGATGCTGAAGTTGAACCGGGGCTATAGAACAAAAAGTGACAAGTCTAACTAGTTTCAATAGTTAGAAATGTCATTTCAATCACATGCATTTCAGAGTGTAATACTCATCTTGAATTTTGTCCTTTCGGGTGTGGTTAATTTATCTACAAATAAAAAACCAAATATGCAATGTATTTTTTTTCTCTGTTACTTTAATATGCCTTCCTTTTGAAAATTAAGTAGGAATTTACACTTGCAATTAGGAGAGGCTTCAATGATAAACTATTTCATTGCACTATCAAAATGTAATTACCTTTTTGTTATGCATTCAGTTGTAAGAGAAAAGTCCTGCAATACATCACTTTATATAGATGGTTACTGATATGCTGAGTTTCACAACAACAAACACAAGCAAGCATGAATCTTGCACTTACTGATGAAATGCTTTTCATCAACTTTAGATGCTGTTTAGACACTTATGAAGTACATTCCAGGTTAGTTTCGGAGAAAAAAGACATTATGTGTAAGTCAACATAATTCTAACAGGCTTGATTTAGCAAATTTAGACATTTCATGCTCAATTCTTGAGGACATTTCCAACAAGCGCAATATATAAAGCAAATTGTCAAATGACAGAAAGAATCTTAAAAGAGAGGCAAAAAAGCAAGGCAATCCTTTGTCTTCTTTCAAGACAAATCATGATTCCATCAAATTCTTTTAACTATGGAAAATAGGAAAGCTGCTGATAGAAATTACTTTTAAAGGCTCTAAATGGTCAGAGGAATAGGGGTCAAAGTCATGTTTTTCTCTTTGTCTATCTTTGCTTTACATTTAGCTTGCTTCGCTCGCTGGATTTAACAGTTTCAGTTCAAAGGAAATGTGCTTTATAGCAATGCTAAACATGTATGAAATAAGCATTTTTGAAAAGTCCCCGGTTTCAGACAAAGTGTATTTGTCTGACTGGATATGTGTTCAAATGAGAAATAGGAAGAAAAACAAATCAACAGATTTTCTTGTGAACAATAACAAAAACCTTCCAGTTAACAGGTTAACAGAGGATAGAAATCAAGTCGCTTAGTCTGGTTGTAAACCAAAGATTAACATGGTCTTATTCTGCATGAATTAGCTCATAGTAACTGAGGCGATGGACCTACCACTGAATTAGTGAGGCTTACAATAGCTTGGTCACTGTCTGGGGTGGGATGGAAAGTCTCCTGTGGAATGAGAAAGAACAGCAGAAATACATTTAAGCCATTTTTTTCTTTTTCATTTTTTCAAAAGCCATTAGATCAAAGATATTAAGTCTTGATTCCTCCATTAAACTATCTGTATAAAAGCGTTATAATCCTCGCAAAAAGTGTTTGTATCAAAGATGAAACCCAATAAAGATATTTTAATGGGGAGCAAGACACACTCAATAAGCGTCTTTGTACTGATGAAAAATGAATACATGGAGAAAAATTGGGTGGATTTCTGTAATTTGCTAAGTTTTTTTAAAATGGATATTGGTAGGATTAATAATACCTCCTAGCACACAATTATTTTGTCCTACCCACTGTTGTACATTGTTCTTTGATTCTGAAGTAAAGTTGTCAATAGTTCTCAGAGTTTTCCTTGGAAAAGAAGGTAGTGGTGGTTGTCTTGTTTGGATCACACACTAAGGCCAATGTGTCACAAAAGGAAGAACTTTTTAACATTTTCAATGAAACTTTATCCAGAAATAATGTCCTGAATAACTCTTAGCAATAGCAATAAAAAAACATTTTGCCTTTTTCATGTGGTCTAGAACCACATGAACCATATAAGAACCATTTAAATCTTGTCAGCTCCTTTCCAAAAAAATTGTTTCTCTATCCTATGGTTTCCTTAACAAGAAAACTCTGAATCATTCCTGTTGAATCTATAATTTCTGATTATAAAATTAATTTGTCCAAAATTCAACTAAAGCCCAATATGGCTATTTCATTAGTTTCCTTGATAAACAAAAACCTATTATTCTAATGGGTGTGAGACTGGAGCACTGTTTCCGGTATCGCAATTGTTTGTCTTATCTTGGAGGTGATGTAATAATTCCATTGCATCTGTCTGGCTTATTGCAAGCGCTTTTCTATATTAAAAGTGTCATAGATTATTAAATTGGCAATCGTGTCTTGATAAGACTTGAAGGCGAGTAATTGAATGGACTGTCAATGACCCAAGTGTGCCCCCTGACTGAAAAACAAAGGGTAGATAAGATATAGCGGAGCCAACTCAACATTCATCACAACTTAACACATGTCAGTGTATTCATAGTGTGTTTGGATCCAAGGCAAGAAAAAATATATTTACATACACATATTTTAACACACATAAGAACACAAAATTATTCACAGTTCGGGAAGCAAAATAAGTCAAAATGATAAAAGAACAAAAAATTGTAATTTTCAAGAAACAAAAAGTCAACAAATACAGGTGAGCAATCAACAAGAAATACAGAGAACCAGTTAAAAAGGCTAGTAGGAAGATAAATCTTTTCTTTTCCATATTTAAGGTTAACCCTAGGGGAGCCAGGAATCCTGAGCCAGCTGACCTGCGGGGTCTACAAGGATCATACTGAGTGGGAGATTGCATAAGTACTTTGGACCACAGCCATTTCATGATTTACTGGCAAGCAATGGAAGTTTGAAGTTGATTCTTCCAGAAACTGAAAGACTGGAGCAATCTAAAAAATGAAACTATAAACTGATCTTTTATTTCTCCACTGGTCTTTCTCCCGACCTTATCTCAAGTCTGCCCCTATTGACATATCTGAGTTGAGATGTCTGCTCAAAGCAGATCAATGCAGCATAATTTTTTTTTTCAGTAAAGTGGAGTTCAGCTCAGAGGTAAACACATAACAAAATAGGTTGCGCAGGGCAAAAGCAAACTTTGATTGACAATATATTACCACCATGACCTCAACAAGGACAACCCCTTTCTCTTAAAAACTCCACGCTCTCAAACAAATTTGCATAGCTTCCAGTGCAGACAGGTTGATTTACAGCTAAACATTTTGATATGTTATACCTGTACATCAAAAACCAAACTAACCCATGATGGCCATTATTTTATGTACTCAAATCATTTTACACCAAAAACCTTGAAGATATATCCTGAACACACTTCTATATATCAACCCTACAACATTTGCAACAATTTGATTCTTTGTAAGTTCTGCATTACGTCAATATGATGTGACTATGGGAATGCATCATAACTTCAAGGAAAAGATGAAAAAGGAAAAAGAAAATATCAAAAAGCAGTTTAAAACTATGCCTCACATGTACTTCATAGGCTTGAAGCTGTGATTTGAGTCTAAAAAGGTTTCTTTTGTGGACACAGTTCAGTCCCTAGTGGTCTAGTGGATACATCACAACAAACCACTGATTCTCCATATTTATGAGTACCATCTTGTTCAGGGCATTTCCTAGTATCTTGGTATTGCAGGGTTGGGATGTAGGACCAGACTGCTCAGATCCAATGAGACCACAAGTCCACTACAAATAATTACTCCCAATCATACAAAACTAAATATAAGATTTTCTCATTGTAGTGACTATCAGAAAATTCACTCTTTCTACAACAGTTTCCTTATTATAAATCAAATCCAAACAATTGAAAAATAATGGTTTCTTTGAACCTTTTAGGCCTAGTAAGCTATTTCAGAATACAATTTCTGTGCTTCGAGATTTTAAACACTGTTTTGCTCCTGGTGTAAAGCAATGCTCCAATCCACCGCTGCAAATTAAATGAGAAAGGTTCATTTAATAAGTCATTTAAACCTTCATGCCCTAATCCTGTTGGCCTTCTTAGGGCTGTGGTCTCCATCTGCTGGTCATATTTGGTAACTGCAAGGGGTAACAGTCAGGCATTATTTGACACTGCAGTCAAGTTACAACACGTGGAAACCTGATAAAAACCCATCATTTAGCTCTGCGTGGAGGGCTAGATGTCTAGAGTGGTGTATGGAGAGAGGCCTGGCTGCTGAAAGTAGCAGGTGCCACTGCCATTTTCCTAAATCCTATATCTGGCCCAGGCAGTGGTTTAACAAAAAAGCTTTACTCCCAAAATCCTAGAGTGCCTTTTTTACTGCTCCTACACCCTTTGTGGCAAGCAGCCATTTTGTTCATGGAGATTTCCCTATTTGCAGCACGGGTCTTCTTCAATTGACTTCAAAGTTTTTGGAGAGGTTGGTTAGGCCACCACTGAAGCTTGGGAAAATTGCTTCACAACAACTTGTTGAAGGATGGGATTCCTACCTCTAACTCAGCGAGACACAGTCCGGCGCCACTTTCGAAGCTTGTCAGAGCACAAGGCCTGGAGGCAAAGCTTACTGTCCACAAATTGCTCCGACCCTGTTGGTTTTGTTTATTCAAATGAAACTTTTAGTCCCTCGGGTGTTTATTGAAGAGAAGTAAGAAATGCCACATCTCTTTTTTGTCATCTCCTTCCTCCTTTTCCTTCCCTTTCTTCTTTTCTTTCATAGCCTTTCAGCTTCCTGAGCCAAAAATCCTTGGTATACATCCCAGCCCAGCAGCTTTGTAACCCCCCCAAACTCCCACCCCAATAGTCCCAAGACAACAGTATCTTAAACCCTTGACTATTTCAACCAGGATGCAACCTCAAGAACACAGGTGTTCTGGGTTTTGGTTTCAAAAATTTACTGCCTCTGTATTCATGTCACGTGTATAGCCCTGGGTATCATGTGGGCCCAAAAGATTTGTACCACCTTGGTCATCACCGTAATCCCAGACTGGGAATGCAGGTTAAATGCTCCATTATTTATATTTTAAAGTGAGATTGTTATCACAAAAACACAGTTACAACATTGTCCTTTTTCGTGTGAATTTACAAAGTGAAATAGTTCGCTTTGGGTACTAAAAATATTTGATGATGTCGAACAGCAAATGAAACATTTTCAACATTAGGTATTCCTTCGTAGCTCATATTCCTAGAAATCTTGGAGGGAAGGGACAGAAAGTACCCCAAAATGTGACTACATCCTGTTTTTTTTCTGTCGAAAAATATCCAATGAAATCCAGACACACTAGAACAGGACGTTTTATTTTTTTCATCATTAGAAAAAATAAAAGGAAAATAGAAATTGGCTGTTGATTTTTCAAAGTATTTCCTTAATTTTGTTGCTGGAACTTGGACCACATCTTGAGACGATGCATCAAGTCAGAATACAGACTTCCTCCTTAATTCATGGTGACTAAAAGTGGAATAAATCATCTGAAAGAACATCTGAGGGACTTTGTGGGCGGGGCATTTAAAAATAGGGAACACAGCAAAGTTCAGCAATAAATCACACCATACAAGCCCGTGATATTAATATATTTTAAACGATGGAAACTAGCTTGTATTTTGTTTAGTCCACAGGGCTCTCCTGTGTCACACTCTGTCACAGGTGCTTTAGTGTTGTGGCTGCAAAGTGAATTTACACATGGAGGAAGAATCAGGTCCTCCCTTGAGCCTCAATCCAATCCAGAGGTCATGTCCTCTTGCTTGTTCTCCATACAGTAAAATAAAGAGAGTGTAAGGATAATAATGAAACCTCTCATACCTCTGCTATATCTATTCACTTCCTTTCACATATACAAGCACTGTATCATTAGTTTACGATGTCACCGCTGTGAAACTACAGCAGGAAATGTGTGAGAGGCTCATTTTCCTGCAATAACACACTCGTCAACACCAGTCCTCACACTATTCCCTCCCACACGAAAAAGAGACCCTGCGTATTAATTGAAGGTATGACTTACAAATAATCACTACCAGGTTTCTCACTGCTGAGACAACCAGCATTTACTCATCTGTCTTCCTGTTTAAACTATCTGCCGGAGAATCACAAAGCCCCGCTGCTTATTTTCCAACGATTAGCTGTACATCAGCATTACCACCTCAAATCCAGCAGTTTCACATCCAGCATTAAATAGGATGAATATTGATCTGCTAAAGAGGATTTATTTATTTCATGCTCTATCCAAAGATCAACTGCTACCAGCTTTGGACGGATCTGCAAAGGTCTTACTGAATAAAGCTACTGCATACATGACTTTGGACTTGACATTTTAGGCCTGGAAGAAGACCAAACAGTAAATTCACTGCAATAATCCCAGATAAATGAGATGATCACTACAAAAGCTTAGATAGTTAAGTGGCCTACACTTAAGTCCAGAAATGATAAAAACACAACTCAAAGGAGATCCACCATGTTGGGGGTGTGGTCTGTGATCTGAGGAAGATGCTTGACATTTTTTCTTCCTGTGAGAGTCATCCTATTAAGGCCACAGGGTAATTTATAGTTTAACTAATATCCTAATAGACAAAACTCAAAATAGATACATTAAGATTTCTCATGTAAGGAGAAGTTAAAGTAAAATATTTGGCCCTCAGCAAGTTTTGCATGAAATTAGAGTTGGCGTCTATGTGAAGAGAAATGCAAACACTTGCACATACCTGTTTTTGTGGTTTGGTGCTGGTTAGCAGCACGGCTAAGTGAGCTGTCAGAGTAATAGCACATGGGCTGCACAGTGATCAGAACAGCTGGGTGGAGCTGAGAGGGGGAGACAGAAGAGAGGCCATCTGGATAGACAGGCCGCAGGGTCACATGGTGGCGTCACAGTCAGGATGGAGCTCAGCTGCTTTGAGTCTGTGCTTTCAGCCCTAAACTCTCAAGAGACTATATGAAACTGCTGTGGAAGGGAATGCTATGGAAGTCCTGATGATAACTGTTTATATTATTATTTTTTAACTTTATGCTTAGTTTGAGCTATTTCAACAATATTAGTTGAAATGACTATGAATTATTGATTGATAATTAAAACCATTTGGATTTCTACATTTAAAGAGGTTATTCCACATAATGCATTTGAATTATTTTCCTTACATCTCTCCACAAAATTATCCTACATCAGTGCTGAATCACACAAGAATGAAGTGAATTGACATAGAATACGGTTTTTAAGCGTAGTATATCATTTTCATTCTCGTTTTGATCTAGGATGAAAATTTAATGTGATTTAATGTGATCATGCTGAAACTGCAAACTTTAGACAATGAACAAAATTTTAAGTCCACTGAGCATTAACCCAGGATAAGCGTCAAACAATGGATGCATGGATATATGGATGGATGGATGGATGGATGAATGGATGGATGGATGAGCATTAACCCCATACACTCGTTGAGAGAGTGCTATTGTGAAATATACTGCTTTATTGAATGGTGAAGCAGCCACTAGATGGTGTCTGATACCTGCTTTAGGTGTGTGAACTCCCTCCATTTCCCAGCAAATGTATCCTTTCTTAACCAAATTCTTACAAGCGAAAAAACATTTCTGTTTCAGGGTGAGAATATTGATGTCAATATTTACAGAAATATCAAGAATATGAATTATGATATCACTGAAATAGCTTTGGACATAGAAGCAATTAATTTTTGCTGTTTTCCTTAGTAACTTAAACACTGCATAGTTGTGCTATGAATTCAGGTATATAGTCTCATTGTTGGTTAAGTTTCAAGGAGAGGTATTCTAATCAAAACATAATTTCAATATTTTTCTTAGATTGGAGATTGGATTCTCTAATTGTTGGCAGTGGAGCCAAAAAAATCATCATTATCTAAACTTGCATTTTAAATTTACTCTAATTTCATACTTTTCCAAGTATTCAAAAGGATCAGACCTTGTTTAGAATTCCTCACAGAAGATGTTGATGAAAAAAAAGAAAGACATGAAAAAGTAGAAATTCTTGTTGAGTGCTGTAAAAGCTTTTTACAGCACAGTCTGGCATGTCTTTCTTGAGACCATCAAATTAAAACAGGTATTACTGGAAGAAAAAGCTCTAATTGAGATGTATTTGATTGCAGCTTTAAGAAGGAACCCGTCTCCCCTCCTAACCATATGAGTCTGCGCTAGCTGCTCAGCCATAAATTTTCATCACGGCAGGACATTGTCTTTTTTTATGCCCCATGATCCATCCTTCAAACATGCCAGAAAAGTGTCAAGGCCTTCTGGGAGTGGGAAGAAAACGTGCTGTGGCAGTGAGCGTTCGGCTGGCAAAGAGTGAGGATACCCAGCCTGATCTCTGGGTAAGGAATGCCTTCTGGTTGTGTTAGTCGGGAGATCAGTCACACATCAAAAGACACTGAAAGCTTATTCTGCTATTTAAGTACAATGCAATGGGCTACGGCTGTTGAGGAGATTTTAGTATACAGCCCTCTATCATGATCAGTTAAACTTGGGTGACTTTTCTGTCCATAAATCTCTACAAATTGTCATCTATTTTTTATTTAAATAAAGATTAGATGATGTACCTTTTGATAATTGCTTTTCATTTAAGTGCGTGCTCATTATTTAATTGAAAAAAAAATGAACATGTTAGGCTAATCTAACATAAAATGAAGACCACACAAGTAGACAGATGGTTACATACAATCAGCTTAACAAGGGACAACAAAAGAGCAGCCACGCCTTAGATAAAGGTGATTAACCTCGGAGCATGCTAAGTGCCCCTCGCTCCATTACCACTTAATGGACTTAATCAGTTTGTGTCCAGATAAGAAATTGGACTCGACTGGTACCCACACAGAGTGGCATAACAAATAAATGAATTCATTACATCGATTGGGGAATAAAAAAGTGCTTTAAAAGCAAGTGTGATCATTCTTAAACATATTATTACAACTGCTGTTTTTTGTGAATAATAATTGAACATTATTTCAATTTGTATAATATAATTCCTTTTGCAATTATAGACTATAAATGAAGCAGCACAGCTCTCAAAATCAGAATTGTCGATAAAACATGCCTCATATCTGCCAGAGCCATCCACATAATCTTTTTCCTACATAATTAAAGCCCAGAAAAGTGACTGCCTTACTTATTTACTGGCTGACATGGCAGCAGTGCAGTTAGTAGATGGATGGATTTGCTCACTTTTTCCAGTGGAATATGAATATGAGTGAAATGTATCGCATGCTACAAGTGGGTAAAGTCGACTGGCCTAAATTAATGAAACCATCAGATAATGTAGTGTTATACTGAAGGGAAAAAGAATTTGAAATTATAATATGATACATAGTTTGTCTGTGTCATTCCGTCTTTATATGCATGATTAATTTTTGATCTGAGTCCTTTTAGGCACTCATAAAAAATCAGGAATATCATAGTAGCTCAATATGCTCTCACATCTAAAAATGTTTGTTTTGGGTTTTTTTTTACGAAAGAAAAAAATAATTTTGTTTTCAGCTTTTACCTGCGCACTGCAACTGCTACGTACATTCTAGAGTGGACATCATGTCTGAATTTAGTTTTTTTTTTGATTGTAATTTTCAATTACATCTAAAAATAATAACTGAAGAATTCAACCCTTCTGTATGCATCACATTATCTACTCTAACAGCATCTAACAGCCATTAGCAGAAGTTACAAATAAATATACAAATTGAGTAAACATATTACAGCCATTCCAGAGGACAAACAAAACACCAGAGCGTGGACAGATAATCAGAGAGAGGCACTACTGACACGGCTGAGCAGTGCATGAATGTTTTCTTGACAAATAAAAACCACTGCATGGGTGAAATTCACTGCAAGGACCAATTTCAGGTCTCCTGCACCAGTTGGAGCAATCAATACCAGGCAATGGAGCAGGTTGGGGCTTGGATCAATATCTGACGATACAATCATATCTTATTTCTTGACACTGTCTCAGCACACCTCACTGGGGAGGATGAACTGCTGTGAAGCAAAACAAATAAGAAAATAACGGTTTGATTGTTGAAATGACATTTTTTTTTTCACAAAAGAAACTTGATTCTCAGCTTGATATATACAAAGTAGATTTATACAAGCAAATTTGATTGCCAGAAAAGAAGGTCACTTTTATTCAAAAATAGTCTTATCTCAATAACTATGAGTCAAAAGAGATAGAAAAAGCAATGGAAATTACATCTGTACTGAAAATCAGTTCTTATCCAAAATCAGAAGAAAAGATTTAACTTCCATGCAATCTTGACATCAAGAATCCTTGTTTCAAAAGGTCATTCTTTAATGAATCTGGGTAAAAACATTTTCGAAGAAATTGCTCAGAGAAGTACATCCTAATTTCTTTGTGACCATGTTGTTTTATATTCATGTCTTCTCATCTTATTCCAAGCATGAAGAGAACACACTGTTGCCTTGCAGACAGCTCAGCTCAGACGCAGCTGATGATAGATTAATGACAAGGGTTCACTCTTCGCCCGTTTTCAATCTAGGATGGTTTTGCACATGCAGCAGAAAGTACACTGTGATGTCAGGGTGGTTTCATCGGGCTCGTGGTCACACAAACGCGTGCTCAATCATATATGGATGCACACATATAGGAGGGCAGACCCTTGGGGTAGCAGGGGTGGGGGTAGTGTAATATGATATTGGATAATAACTGGAACATAGTAGAGCAACATGAACTGTATGCTCAAACATAGACGCATTTCACTCACACCTGCCCTGCTGATGATCGCTCATGCTCTATAATGAGCATACATCGGGCTAGTTTCAATGGCATTTAGAGGGTTAACTGTGCTTATATGTGAAGCCTTGAAAACAATAAGCCTCCCATGTGGTTTAACAGTATATCCTAGGATTTAAAACTTGGGCTCTTTAAAGTTGTATGTGAAAGCCCTTAAACCTCACCACACCCTAGAGAGGGAAGCTACTTTCTTTATAGTCTTACATTGACTTCCATGGACTCCCAATCATGAGTCACCCCTGTATGCGTTGCCATCAACCCCTTACTCCCCCTTCCCATCTACCCCTGCATCCACCAAAACAGAGTGCCTTACCTTTTAATAGGCTAACAGAGCTTGGCTTACTTCAGTGGCAGTGCATAGCCAATACAAACCAAATTATTGCTGGAAGAAACAGCAAAAGGCAATTAAATCCCAGTTAGGCTGATCCTTCCAGTCTTGATTAACGGGGTCAGTGAGGAGAGGCCGCTTCTTTTCATGTCCACTGTGTTAATTTATTCCTTTTTAATTACAGTGATGAAAAGTACACAGGTCACAATCCTATCATTAGTCTGTAGCTGATTAAGAGGAGATATTTTAATGAGCCCTTTGCGTATGGAGGTATGTAGGAGGGAAATATGATGACATCACTGGCACATTCTTGCACTGGCATGAAGTTTACACTGAAAGGCAATCAGCAACTAGGTCCCACAATAAATCAAAATAATCATATTTGTTCTTGTGGTTAGAGATGTTCTGGTCTGCAAGACTGTGTACCAAATGAAGAGGGCATGAGATATTCTGCAGTTCCAATGTTCCAAAGCTGCCATTACTTCTGGCCAAGAATCTGTATGGTTTCGATAATAATGTGTCATTTAACATTCTCTTTTACTCCAAACAACATGCTTCAAATTTGGTTTGTTGGTGTGCCCATGTATTCATATCCATGACTTTATAATCAGTGATAAAGCTGAAAAAAGAAAAAAAAAGTCTCTGTGCCCTCTAGGAACATTACAAAAATCCAGACAAGAAATCTGACAGCTGTGATGCTTTTGATCATAATAATGTAATTTTGAATTGAATTGTGAATTTTGGCGGGTGGATGAGTAACTAAGCACAGGTTGTACCTCTCTCTCATTGCTCTTGAACTGTTGACAGCCATCTCTCAGAACAAACAAAAACATCATCATTGGATATCTGGGCCACGATCCAGTGTTTGTTGACCAAATGATCGTCACCAGTGTGCTTGGGAGGGGAAGGAAGGTAAGTACTTATTTATGTGACTATACTGTTGTCACTCAAGTCATAAGTCAGTCTTTGAGGCTTTGAGGGCTCCTTAGAACCTCACCAGTCCTCACCACAAGCCTCATACCATCTTGTTTCATTCCCACATTTCTACAACCCTCTTTCCTCACTACTCCCACATCCACCCTCTGCAGCCCTATCCAAGCCCACCCTCACCTTCTCAATCCACTCTTGGATCATTTCAATTTGCATCCCAACTGGCCCTGGGATTCCCTAGCCCTGTTAAAAGGCAGGCTATTTGTTGTGCTCTGCGGTTAATGCCGCACAGAGCTTTAAATACCCATATCAAATCTTGGAGGCTCAACAGATTCAGTTTTGCAAACCTGTATCGAACAGAGGTTCAATCCATCAGCTTAGAAGTGTACACTCCTTAAATTGTGTGATAAGGTAAAACCAATCACTGGATTAGGCTCTCTGTCAGTGATGGTGTATTTTCCGTGCAGAGCATTGCTTTGCTGAAACAGGATAAGCTGATGGAGTCACATAATGTTGCTTGAGATTTCTTCTTCAGTTGGAATACACAATTAATGGATGGCGAAACCAGCGTCTGATGATAGATAATATAAGCAGTAGCTGTGAAAAGCATTTGTTGCGAGATACCATGAACGATCAGCTCTCGAAGACCATAAATATAATTGTTTTGATTATATTAATACAACATGCTGCCCAATGAGATGGATTAAGTGTCTTTCATTTGGAATGCAGTGCTTATTTACAAACAAATCAATGACTTAGACTCAAAAAGGGTGAGTTCACACAGCATATGGTAAATTCATAGCCCAAGTAAAGGAGAACATGGAGAGCCTGATGCTTTTTGCGGCTACTCTGCCTTCTTCCATCTGGTTTTGGGGAGATGTGGGAGGTTTTGGCATGCAGTAAACGTTCATGGCAGGTACATAAATAATCACCCGACTAAAATATAGGCTCCAACTTCTGTTTCTGGTCGAAGTGTTGCAAGACTGTCTTGGATGACATTTGAGAGGAACGCAGAGCCATCAGCAAACTGCACAGTACAAACCAAATGTCCTCTCTCTTTCCTTCAGATGAAGCTGGGTTTCCACTTTGTTCTGCCAACAAGCGTTCCCTGGAAGCTCGCTGTCTGACGTTTATGCTTGGTCAAAGTAACACTTGACACATCGTTTGTGGACAGCTTCGATCCAACTGTCATATTCTTTTTTCTTCTGGTTTTGTGTGAATGCGAAAAGATCAGTGTGGTGAGTGGTGATGAAAAGCCTTCCACTTCTTTTGACGACTCAAGTGAGAACATTTTACACAGCTTGTTTGAGTCAGGAATATTGCACTTTCCCTCTATATAAAAGCACATAACGATGGAACAGGGGGACAGAATGCTATACAGCTGATCAAGCAGAGGATGTAGTCACAGCACTGACTCAGCATTTGCATGAGAGGGAAAGCCAAAACAGCTCACACAGAACGCCCTTTACATATTGCGTCCCTGTTACTGCAAAGCTATATAAAGACCTATGCATGGGTTGCTGCATTACAACAGCCAAGTGTGACTCTGTGTCAACAATCAAAGTGTCCATCTATGATAATATGGTTCTCAAGAGGTCTGCTTGGCAGTGGTATGCCATCACAAAACAACAATTGACTACTGATTCACAGACAAACAGGGGGGCAGGCAGGCTGGCAGGAAAAACAGTCGAAAGAAAGAAAATTTGAACTTAAAATTTCCAGGTATTGACTTCATTCAGCCAAGAGACTGCATGACAAATTAAAATGAACTTAATTATAAAAACATGTGGAAAACTTGAAGTATTGTGAATCAAAAATCTTTTGCCAAAGAAATGTACAAAGATTTAGTTTCTGTTTCTTTTTTTGACTGTTAGATGAAGCATATATCAAAGAATGGCTGTGTACATCAAATCTAATCACTGATACACAATATCTGATTGAGCATAAAGATTATCTCACAGATTACATCTGGAGAAGACATGCCAATGACTCTTCCTTTTATAGATAGCTGTAGCATTTTGTCAAGCTACATTTGAGACTACTGCGTCCTCACTTGTGAGAAGACATCTGGTGTTGAACCATTTCATCACAAGTAAAAACATCTGGACAAAAAAGTAGACACCAAATCAAAAAATCCTAGAGCAGGCGCTTCAAACTCTACATTATCAGGCTAATACTATTGCAACTAAAACAGCTTATTTTCCTTTATCCAGCATTGGAAAAATCTCTAAAAGAAATCATCTACAGGAACAAATGATGTAAGAAGATACATGGATATAGTATTTATTTGACCTTTTTGTGGCCAAATTGTTGTTTAGCACACAAGGCATTGGTCAGGCAATGCACACTGGCTTGGAAACTCCCACAAGACTCATATCTCACACTGAGAGGTTCATGAGGAATGTCTGAAACATAATTTATGTTCTCTTTAAAATTTTGTTTAATTTAATTATTCTTTTTGCGGAATCGTAAGGCGTATTCTAATGTGCAATGATCATTTAATTTAATTTATTTATTCATTTACCTATTTTGAATCGAGAGTCAATGGGCAGCTTGACAAAAGGAAATTGAATCCCCTTCTCAGGATCTGCCCCTGGGTTCTAAGATACGGCCATTTACCGAATTGTAAAATACTGTATGATAACACTTCACCCAGAGATCTCCTAACTTGGCAATGCATTTTCCTTCGATCTCAGTAATTATTTTTCAGGTCAACTGGATAACAACAGACCAACTGAATAAACACAGAGATGCACTCTTGTCAGATGACAAGTTTTTAGTGAAAATACATTAATTTGGAGAAGAGTCCAAAATAACGCAAGATGTATTATTTGATGTGAGCCATAGTGAATCCCCAGACAGTTTTTATCAATAACAAATTTGAAATAATACTGGTCATAATTTGTAGATTTGTCTTTTTCATTTATTTGTTTTTACTTTATCCAAACAATTGTGAATAGTATCTCTAACAGAAGCAATTATATATTTGTAACTTTAAGCTGTCACCACTTCATAACGACTGCATTGTCTTTGAGGGGCAAGTTGCATCTTGACATTATCTCCCCTTTAAAGCCCCTGTGCAGCAGCTGGTGGTCTGAATCATCCTATTCTACTACCCAGTCAACCCACCATGTTGCCTCAGGTTAAAGGAGCACAAAAACTGAAAGGACATCCATTCCTGGCCATTAGCTTGTTGCTATGTTAATCCAGGGATTACATAAAATACATTTCCCCCACTTAGGGTTTCCCAGCATTCATGGACTAGTTACAACAACAGGGTCCCAGATCTTCTTTACCCCAGGGGCATGCATGAATCTTTAATATGGCGGGACTGAGAAAAGTCCCAAGGTCCAGTTATAAGAAGTGATTTATCAAACACAGTTGTCTTGTCAACATGATGTTGAATAAGACGAGCTTCATATTTTATTCATTTAAATGGCATTGTAATAGCACTGAGGAAGGTGGGAGGCAGCACTGAAATGATTGATTACTCTTAATGAAGTAATACTGTTTCATAAGGGCTTTTATTGCCAAAAAATCCTGCCTAGAGATGGGCAATCACTCTCAGCATACAGAACCTACGCATATTCTGTGTTGCAGGAGGCCCGATTTTTATTGACGGAAAGAGACTTAGGGAGTAAAGAAAATAAAGAGGTCAATAGTCATGGTCTGAAGATTCTTTTTCTTCGATTTTGCCCTTTTTTCTCATCTCATCTAGGCACCTGATAGTTTATAAACTATCCATCATATAAATATGTTTCCTGTGGCAGAAAATACTAAAAAAGAAATTGCAGCATAAAAGTAACTTAAGATACTTAAAAGTATCAGATAAGGCACAGACACAGTAATATTAGACTCAGTATACATTGCCTCCATGATACTGTTCGGCATACACAAAGTAAATCAAGACAGACATATTTTTTTGAAGTACCAAAAGAGGGATCGAATGGCAGACACTAAAGGGCATGGCCTCTCACCCCACACGATTAGGGGGGGAGGCGTGGTTTAAACCAGGGACGTTATCGCCCCCGGATGATCACTGTCAGTTGATTTTTGAGTGAAAGAAATAAAAATGTAGCACAACAAAGGAAAATGGTGGAGCTGACAAGTTGCAACTTTATTTCTTTCAAAATAAATCTATTAAAAAAAGCAAGCTATTTCTAATATGCATACACACACACACTCACACACATATGTATAGAAATACTTATATCTTCTTCTTTTCTTTCGGCTTTTCCCTTCAGGGGTCGCCTCAGCGAATCAACCTTCACCATCTAACCCTATTCTCTGTATCCTCATCTCTCACGCCGACTACCTTCATATCCTCTCTCACTGCGTCCATAAGTCTTCTCTTCGGTCTTCCTCTAGACCTCCTGCCTGGCATCTCCAATCCCAGCATCTGTCTACCAATATATTCTCCATCCCTCCTCTACATGACCGAACCATCTCAGTCTGGCTTCTCTGTCCTTCTCTCCAAAACATCTGACATGTGCTGTCCCTCTGATTGACTCATTCCTGATCCTATCCATCCTCGTCACTCCCAAAGAGAACCTCAACATCTTCATCTCTGCTACCTCCACCTCTGCCTCCTGTCTTTTCTTCAATGCCACTGTCTCCAAACCATACAGCATTGCTGGTCTCACCACTGTCTTGTACACCTTTCCTTTCATTCTGGCTGATATTCTTCTATCACATAGTACCCCTGAAACTTTTCTTCACGCATTCCAACTTGCTTGAACCCATTTCTTAACCTCTTTTCCACACTCTCGGTCACTCTGGACTGTTGACCCTAAGTATTTGAAATCCTCCAACTTCTTGATCTCCACTCCCTGTAGCCTCATTATTCAACCTGGATTCCTTTTATTCACACACATATATTCTGTCTTGCTGCGACTAACCTTCATTCCTCTCCTTTCCAGAGCAAACCTCCACCTCTCAAGATTTTCCTCAACCTGTTCCCTGCTCTCACTACAGATTACAATGTCATCTGCAAACATCATGGTCCATGGAGATTCCTGTTTAACTTCATCTGTCAGTCTGTCCATCACCACTGCAAACAAGAAGGGGCTCAGAGCTGATCCCTGATGAAGTCCCACCTCCAGCTTGAACTTCTCTGTTACACCTACAGCACACCTCACCACTGTCTCACAACCAGCATACATGTCCTGCACCAGTCTAATATACTTCACTGCCACTCCAGACTTCCTCATACAATACCAGAGTTCTTCTCTATGCACCCTGTTGTATGCTTTTTCTAGGTCTACAAAAGCGCAATGCAGCTCCCTCTGGCCTTCTCTGTACTTGTCTATTAGCATTCTCAAAGCAAATACTACATCTGTAGTACTCTTTCTAGGCATGAAGCCATACTGCTGCTCACAAATGCTGACTTCTGCTCTCAGTCTAGTTTCCACTACTCTTTCCCTTAACTTCAATGTATGGCTCATCAACTTTATCCCTCTATAGTTACTCCATTTCTGCACATTCCCCTTATTCTTAAAAATGGGCACCATCACACTTCTTCTCCATTCCTCAGGCATCTTCTCACTCTCTAAGATCCTGTTGAATAATCTAGCCAGAAACTCTACCGCTCCCTCTCCTACACACTTCCATACCTCCACAGGTATACCAACTGCCTTTCCATTCTTCATCATCTTCAATGCCTTCCTCACTTCACTTTTACTAATCTTTGCTACTTTGTGGTCTACAATAGTCAACTCTTCTACCCTTACCTCTCTTTCATTTTTCATCATTCATCAGCTCTTCAAAGTACTATTTCCATCTTCCAATCACTCTTCTAGCAACTGTCAATACATTTCCCTCTCTATCCTTAATCATCCGGACCTGCTGTACATCCTTTCTGTCTCTATCTCTCTGTTTTGCCAACCTGTATAAATCATTCTCTCCCTCCTTACTGTCCAACCGAGCATACGAGTCATTGTACACCCTTTGTTTTGCCTTTGCTACCTCTATCTTTACCTTACACTGCATCTCCCTGTACTCCTGTCTGTTCTCTTCAGTCCCCTCAGTGTCCCAATTCTTCTTTGCCAACCACTTTCTGTATATACTCCTGCACTTCCTCATTCCACCACCAGGTCTCCTTATCTACTTTCCTTCCATACGACATAACCAAGTACTCTCCTACCTGTCTCCCTGATCATATTAGTTGTAGTTGTCCAGTCATCTGGAAGCCCTCCCTGACCACCAAGAGCCTTTCTCAACTCCTCCCTGAAAATCTCAGGGAGACACTGGCCTGTGCCCTCCCGAGTCTGGCTCCGGGAGACAATGAGCTGTGCCGCTCTGAGGCTGCATTATATATTAAAATATATGTACCAATGATGATGATGACACTACCATAGCCATATTTATTTGCATTTTTGGCATTCAAATTGGGCCTTTGTTAGTTTTATGTTAACTACTTCATACAGCTATTTATGTTTCTTTTGATAAAATAGATCAAATTTAAGTCATAGTTCATTCAATCAATTCAATTTTTTATTTACATTTTCAGTACATTTCTGGTTTATTCTAATTTACTTTAGTACATCCTGAAATCATATTTAAATGTTATATTTCATTATCTTTTACTTAATTCTATTCTTTGATTACATTTTTCCTAAAAGCTTTTTTGATTCAGATAATGTCATGGAAACATGGACCGTCACTTAATTAGGACAGGATAGGATAATACTTTATTGATCCCCATAGGGGAAATTCGCGTGTTGCAGCAGCAACATTAGAAAAAAAAAAAAACAAACAAAAAAAAACAAACTGGAAAGATATATACACGCATATATAAATGCATACCCATATGCACATATGTCGCCATACATGCCCACACACACGTATTCATACATATATACACACACATACCCATACCTACATATAATATATATACACATATACACAATATACAAAATATACACATACACATATATACATACACATATACAGATAGATAGCACTCACAAGCAAGAATAAATAGAGTAAGATATGCTTAGATAGATTAAATCACATAAATCTTAAAATGCAAATCTTCAATTGTGAGCTTATATCTTATTTCTAGGGCTCATCAGCCTCAAGTTTCAGATATCTATATGCTGGGTGTGGCATGTGAAATTTCTTTACAAAACACAGTAAAGTGGTAACAATTGCAATGTATTTTCTTGGGCATTCATAAGAATGTTTTCAACAACAATACAACGGAACAGCCTGTACCAAAGAGGCCACCGCACCCTTGAGCCACTCATACACCTGGTCATACCCGTCAAATAGTGGAGAAAGGCAGGTTGACACTAAGCCCAACAAGTTCAGCTCCAGGCTAAGCATGAACTTCCATTCTAAGATAGGACTTCAACCCGAGTAGACAGAGCTCTATGGTACATTTTGTAGCATAAAAATTACTTTTATTTTATGGTAAATCCATCAAAAAATTACTCCTTAGAGAAGTCGTATTTTGACAAATGGTTAACATTAAATTACTTGACAGTGTAATTTCATAAAAGCAACGGGACAGATGAGCTTAATAATGATCCTCTGACCTCACCACTGCTAGGTCCAGCAAAAGCTAATGTTGATCCAGGACTGGAGACCTATATCGACAGTTCTGCAGTTAGTGTAACATAAGGGCTGAGCAAGTTAAATCTAAATATTTGCTTTTGGGCTGGACCAGTAAAGAATAACTGAAATAGACAATAGAAGGCAAGTGCTATGAACAGTGTATTGTTACCTGTGGAGGGTATGTTTTGACAGTTCAAAAATGTTTGACTGAAAGTCAGTGTAGCACATCGGTCATTTATAACTTGTAAGTTGGTGGTTGATTGTTTAATAGGGGGTTGCATTTGCTTTAATCTCATGAGTATCACCACCTGTGACTTCATAGCAGTTTTTTATCCTCTAATACGCATACATTCCTTAATCAGGTTGATTGTATTTTCTGGTCGTCTTGTTTCAGCTTGGGTAAAAAATAGAAGCTTGAAACCTCAATTCATCTTCCTGTTTCTTCACATGCCAAATATTGCAAGGTAATTGTCCAGGAGCCAGAAATATTACGACATCACATCAACCTGTGTATAATAATGCATTTTGCCCTGGTTTTGAAGTAGCTGCACTATTCCAAAAATTGCATTTCCAGTACATGATTGCATGTGTGACAGTATCACTGTTTCTCCTGAAACTTCTCTGATATCAGGCCTGACTCACAAATGAACAGGCTGTTGGGGGGAGGAATTTGAAATGGTTAGAAGGCATGGAAAGCTGTATGTTATTTTAAAATGTCATGTGTTAACTCCTAAATAACTATTGAGAGATTCAAACTGAAAAATCTTTACTTGCAGCTATTGTGCCAGTATGAAATGCTATATGACAGAATTTTGAGAGTCGTGGATTTCAAGACCAAGCTAAACAAGAAGTCATATAACAACAAGTAAACAAACAAGAAGTTACATAATTCATGAATATTTTAAGCCTCTTACTAATAACTGCTAGGATCAGCATCATAATAGCCAGCAGAGTCTATACAGTTGTTACATGGACCTTGTCAGGTGTTCAGGAAAAAATTCCAGCTTAACTATTCATTCATGACCCAAAAAATACAACAAAATCGATCTGGCAATACGTTCTGCTAATCTTCCCTCTGCCTAAAGCAGAACCAAGATTTATTGGCAAGTTCGAAGTCCTTAAAACTGTAATTGTATTTACACATATGAGAATGTGGTTCAAATCTCCAAAAGGTTTCATCTAAAATCACCAGTTGATCTTTGTGTAGTCATGTTGACAGACACAAGAGGCATGAACGCAATCGCTGTCAGTGGCAAAAATAAAACTATAACACTCGTACCTTTGCCAATAATGTGGTGAATGGTTGAGGTATTTAAACTGCATACACATTTTGCTCTTACAAACCAAAATGTTAAGGGGGGAGTTATCATTGGCGAGTTCATTAAAAGGACAAATAATGAGACAAATTAGTAGGCTTTTGATCCTATGAGGCCACCATTGAATTAGAATGATCATAAGATACTAATTGACAATTCAGAAAATATTTGTTTACAAACTGATTAAAGACATTCTGCCCAGTAATGACATAATAGTAACTATTAACACTACGATGCTGTACAATACTGGTCAAATGTCATTGAACATCATGCCTTTTCATTAGCTCATACATTTCATCGTTTTAGTTTGTACTGACCAGTGTCAGGGTTGTCAAAATGCAACATATAGCTAGCAAATAAATGTTACAAAACATGTTTATTTTTTTAAAATATGTTATTGATGTAGAATTTAATATACTGTATATGCAGGCCTTGATTTTATCTTTTGCAATTCTATACACATAAACTTCAGATCTGGAGAAGCATCTCCGATGAGGGGTGAAACATCTTCAAGTGAAGAAATTCAAGTCCAGTTGCCACAACAAGAAGATTTTTGACAAGTATACACAAAAACCTTATATGTAGAGTGTCAAATCAGTTTCCACTGAGCATTATGAAGTAGAGGTCTTCAACATTTTTCTGGCCAAGAACCCACATGACAGCAGAAACATAGTGCATATAGATTATGTGAAATTGTGTTTTGTATTAAAATGTCCCTTGTGCCATATACAAACATACCTTGTTATTATGTATACAACGTTCAGCTATAAGAGTGATACATATGTTCATATGTTCATGTTTTTATTTTAAATATACAAGGAACAAGAAACAATGAGCTTGGTGGCCCTGGCTCTGGCATCTATGAATGTACCCTGTCAACTGATACCAGTGCCAAAATCAACATGCTAATTGCATGATCATCACAAATGCAAGCTACTGAAATTGAAATCCTTATAAAGTAAATGTGCAAACTGAAAATTTGTGATGGCCTATTCGTGCCACTCGCATGCAAAAACATACATGACATCTTGCAAACAATACTTGGGTATTTAAAATAGTGGACAGATTTATGTTTATTTTTCATTTTTTTTAAGGCAAACCTGGCACTGTGAGTGATCTGGTGCCCAACTTGAGAGAGCTCCTGCGTGTCTCTGAGTGTGAACATTTCTGACTTAAAGATAACATTTTAGAAATAAATTTATTTCCCTGCCACCTTATCTTGGATTCATGTTAAAGTGCATTTACAGACATTTAAATTTGTGTGAACAAGTGGGAATATATCTTTTTAAAAAATTAAAAAATGTCTAATCATCTGAACATTTTATGTTTCATGGGTAACTCTGCAGAGCCCCTGTTGAAGAACTGAAATGAAACAACAAATTACATATTGATTGACATTGATCAAGACTTACTTTTAGGAGTGCCACATTATTGTCACCGGTAAAAAGCTAGAATTTTTTCTGACAAACATTGAAATTTTTGGCCCAGAGTAGTGTAAACCTCAACCCACCTGTGCCCTACACAGGCTACATGTATTTCAAACATTGGTTTGTCTATGCGAATATGGATCAAATACCTCAATCAGCACAGTCACAGTTGAGGTGACTGTCACCATAAGGTCACTCTACTCCTTCATATACTTGATGTTGACACAGCTCAATCAAAACAGCTCCATTTGACTGTCAGTGTTGTGTTTGTCTAAAGGCATGCAGAGAATAATTTTAGGCCTAGAGCTGTGTGAATGTGCTGCATGCAGTGCGATGCACTCCCCTGCACCGATCATGAACATACATGATCCCCTGGAGGAAGACAACTATATTGGCATTAAACACCTCATGATTCCACTGGTTTTTAATATGTCTTAAATTATGTCAGAAAAAATACTGGAACATCACATGAACGCCACCGTCAGTGTACAATGCTATCTCATAGAGCTACAGATCTCTCCAACAATATTGGCATTGCAAGCAGGCAAACAAATGTCAGCCCCCATAACATATGAAATACTTAACATAACCAATTTCCTCCTGTCAATCAACCCTGGAATAATGACTGACAGCTGGGAATCAATAAACCGCAATTGAATTTGTAGCCTGGCAAACATGCCTCATTCTGTACAATAAAACACAGTCAAATGTCATGGTTCTTTTGGAGTCTAAAGATTTATTTTATTTCCACTGTTGCAGTCTATTAGAAGCAGTCTTTTTTTTTTTACTACTGGGAGGAAAAAGTAGGTCCAGACTGTGGATTTGTTTTTGTGTGCCAAGGACAATGCTTGGTGTGCACACTGTGTGTGTGTCTGCGTGAACGTGTGTGTGTATTCCTAAATGATGAATATGCAAGTGATGAAACTCGATCAGACTATGGCACACACAGGGAATTTGCAATGTCATCCATTAAATTTAGTTTCTTTTCTCCTGAGTATTTGCTTGTCATAAAAATACCTGGCAGGCCAAAAATGATTTCTTCTCTCTTCTTGCTTATTTGCTAAAAAACATTAATGTTCAGGTGATGTACTCACAATGACTTATGCTGTTTTTTATGATCAGATTTTCCCATGACCTCTTTCTTGAGCAGCGCATCTACCTTTCCTTTACTGTTAACTGCCACTGTTGCGAAAAATAACAGAGGTTAAAGCTACTGAGCATTGGGGTCTTTGTCTATCACCTCATTTACAATACAGTGTCCTCTGCCTCACACAATCAATTAAAAGACGGCAGGGCTGAAGAGGCACCCTACCAGTCATAGAAGTTTACATCAAAAGGGAGAGATGCTTTTGAAGACTTGCTTCATCCTTGAGAGTCTTCCCCAAGAATGCAAGGACAGATTTAGTCACTGATAGATGTGGTTCTGGCCTGCTTCAAGGTCTCGTCTAAAAAGTATCAGATTGCACCTCTGCACTGTAGTACAGTATTTCACTGCTGAGCTTTCTGTGAAGATGAAAAACCCAGCCAGGAAAAGCCCTCTCTTTGGGGGATATAGCCGTTTGCTAAATTTGATGGTGGTTTCTCATTATTTCTAATTATTACCTCAGCTAAGAATGTTGTGTTTTCATTCCAGTCTATTGGTTTGTTTTGTCGGCGTGTCCAGCTCCAAGCAATGTTTCGCAAAAACTTCTGTATTTATAAAATATGTTGGTGGAGTAACATGTTTCTCATATGACATGGATTTGAGTCAGCAGAAAACATTTGGATGGTAGGTTATTTTCAAGAAACTAGATTTGGTGGTGAAAGGAGAAAAGAGCTAAAAAGCCTAACGGAAAAACAAAAAAAACAAATATCAAAACTCTTCATTATATTTGCAGTTGGCACTGTTTACATTCAACAGTTTAGGTATCATAATCAAGTTTTAAGATTTGTGATATTAAGTGCAATGTTTCCTGGTATTTTGAGCACTGAGGAAAAGGATTACTCATTATTACATTTCTTGACTTATAACTTTATTTGACACAGTGTCTGATTTTACTTACCTTGAGCAAATAAAAATCAACTTGGCATTTAATTGATGGGTGTGGGAAGAAACTTTTTGGGGGGTCGTATATGTTCAACGTCAGCATTAACTGTAATTATTTTTCTACATCAGCAATGTATTGAGAAGAGGCAAGCACAGAAATTCTCATTCAATTTTGGATAACAATCCAGATGTTTTCTTAATGTCTTTGGAATTTTTTAATTCAGTGGTCTATCTGAGTGCACCATAGTTTGATAGTTGGATAGTTTGTCTGGCAGCAGGATTGTATATTTACCACCAAGCTTTTTTTCATTTCATTTGGAGAAGTATAACATTGGCAGAAGAAAAACCAATACTGATAGGTTTTAAACTTTACAGAATACCTATTAATTTCCAATTATTTGGTGTCCAAAAGCTTCATGAACTTATGATAAGAACTAGTTATTATTATTATTACTGGTGGTATTAGTAGTAGTAGTAGTAGCAGTAGTAGTAGCAATAGTAGTAGCAGTAGTAGTAGTAGTAGTATAAGCATTGTGGTTATCTTCCATCCATCCACTTTGTACTGCTTATGCGAGATTAGGCTGTGGGGGCAGCTCCCTAAGTAGAAAGGCCCAGACTTCCCTCGCCCCAGTGACTTTGTCAAGGTCCTCCAGTCAAATCCCGAGCTGCTCCCATGGCAACGGGAAGACATAGTCCTTCTCGTGTTTCTTGAATTTTCCCTGCGCTATCCTCCCATTGGGACATGTGCGGAACACCTCACCAGGGAGGCATCCGGGAAGTATCTTGACCAGAGGTCCAACCTACCTCATCTGGCTCCTCCTGACAGAGAGGAGCAGCAGCTCTATGCTGAGCCACCCCCAGATGACTGAGCTTTTCACCTTATCTCGAAGAGTGAGCCCAGACAGACTGCAGAAGAAACTCATTTTGCCCTCCCATATCGATAATCTCAGTCTTTTGGTTACTACCCAAAGTTTGTGACCATGGGTGACAGTAGGAACATAGATCGACAAGGAAATCCATTCCAGTGATGGACCGATGCTGAGTCCTCATTTCTGCAGATCCACCTGTAAATCTCTTGCTCCATTTTCCCTTCACTTGTGAACATAACCCAAAGATACTTGAGCTCCTGCACTTGGGGCAGGATCTCATCCCCAACCCAGAGAGGGCACTTGACTTTTTTGCCCAATGAAGACCTTGGTCTTGGATTTGGAGGTGCTGACTGTCATCCCAGCTGCTGCACATTTGGCTGCAAACCGCTTCAGTGAGAGCTGGAGATCATGACCAGATGAAGCCAACAGAACCGCATCATCTGTGAAAAGCAGGACCCAATCCAGAGGCCATCACAGATGACACAGCTCCACCTTGAAATTCTGTCCCAAAAGTTTATGAAGAGAAAAAGTGACAAAAGACATTCCTGGTGGACTAGACCCTCACTTCAAACACAGCTGGCAATGTGGAACAAGCTCTGTCTTACAGGGACCAAATGGCCCCTATCAAGGGGTTCGGTGCTCCATACTGCCTGAGCGACCCCCCACAGGACTACCAGAGGGACATCAAGGAATGCCTTCTCCAAGTTTACAAAGCACATGTAGATTGGTTTGCAAACTCTCATGTACTCTCCGGGACCCTGCTGGGGGAGTTGAGCTGGTCCGCTGTTCCATGACTAGGATAAAAACCACACTGTTCCTCATGAATTCGAGATTCAACTTTCCGATGGACCCTCCTCTCAAGCGCCCTCAAATAGAAAACACCAGGGAGGCCGAGGAGTGCAATCTCCCTGTAGTTGGAACATAGTCTCTGGTCGCACTTTTTGGCACCAACCCATTTTGCCAGCTCAGAGGCACTACCACCAATGTCAGTGTGATGTTGCAGAGGCTTGTAAGCCTCACACAATCAGAGACATGAGGAACTCAGGGCAGATGTCATCTACACCCAGGAACCCTGCCTTTGATGAACTTTATACCACCTCAGGGACTTCAGAGATAGGAGAGGCCAAAACCCATTCCCCAGTGTCTGCTTCCTCATTGGAAGGGATTGAGGTGGTCACTGAGGCAAAACTTCTCAAGTCAAGGTTAGCAGGACCCCATCCCCACCATACAGTCATAGTCAGTGTCCAAGGTAAATAGCACAACAGGAACCAACAATCTTACAGCTATGGGTCTGGTCTGGCATGGAACATTGCCCAGTCAGACTTGATGTCTGCCACCTACCCTGGGATGTGGTCGAAATTCTGCAAGAGGTGGGAAGCTCTTTCTGACAGGGGACTCAACCAGATGTTCCCCCACAGACACTCAAAATATGTGTGGGCCTACCAGGCCTGACCAGCATTCTCCCCCAACATCAAAGCCAGCTCTCCAACAGGTGAAGATGAATTGACAGTTCTGCCCCTCTCTTCAATCAAGTGACGTCGAACTCAAATGTGATGCCACAAATTATTTCTATTATTGATTCTATCTTTCTTGAATTATATCAAAAGGTAAAGAATGTTAAATTGCATTTGAAAATATATTTCACATTTTTACGGTTCTCTTAGAATCTGTTACTGTTGGGATTCGGCGTTATCAGTTTTTGCAGTTCTCCACCAGAGGCTCACGTCTTGCAGCAGCTGTGCAGAAGGGTGGACTCCAGAAGGTGTGCAGTGCACACCAGATCATAAGGCCTCTACAGGCTGAGGACAAGAGGAGCCTGTTGCGCCCCCTTCGGTGCCAGAGCATTCTGTCTATGAGACTGTTTAACCCACAATGGCTCCCCCCAGACAGACTCGTTCTACCGGATTCTGTATATCCCTTCCTGGCAGATCTTCATCTTCACAGTAAGATCCGTTATCTCCTATCGTTCCCAAGATCTACGTCTCACCAGCTTCCCCGCAAGTTCCTGAGACTCCCGCGATCCCTATTGTTCCCGAGTCCAGAGATCTACATCTCACCTTTCCCTGCAAGTTCCTGAGACTCCTGTGATCCCTATTGTTCCCGAGTCCAGAGATCTACATCTCACCTTTCCCTGCAAGTTCCTGAGACTCCTGTAATCCCTATCATTCCCGAGTCTAGAGGCTGTAGAGGCTGGCTTTAGGAACATCGAATGTTACTTCTCTGGCAGGGAAGGAGCCAGAGCTAGTGCATGAGGTTGGAAGGTTCTGGCTAGATAGTCTTACTCACCTTGACGCATGGCTCACACTCTGGAATCAGGCTTCTTGGACTCTTTTCCACTCTGGAGTTGCACCAGGAAGATGTGGGCAAATTGATTGCTCACTCAGTACCTGCATGTTGGGGTTCAACTCGTGGGCGAGAGGGTAGCCTCCCTCCACCTTTGGGTTGGCGGACTGGTTCTGACTGTTTCGTTTGCTTAAGAATCCAACAGCAGTTCAGACTACCAACCTTCATTAGGTCCCTAGAGGAGCTAATAGAGGGAACTCCCTCATCTTACTGGGGGACTTACTTCAATGCTCACGTGGGCAGCAACAGGGAGACCCGGAAAGGCATGATTGGGAGGAACGGTCCCCCCGATCTGAACCCAAGTGGTGTTTCGTTACTGATCTTATGTCTGAACAGCTTGTTCAGACATGAAGGTGTGCACCTGGCACCAGTTCATCTTTGCGTGGCCTCAGTTCAATAAAAGACTTTGGTCATATCATCGGACTTGAGGCCGCATATTCTGGACACTCAGGTGAAGAGAGAGGCAAAACTGTCAACTGATCACCACCTTCTGGTGAGCTGGCTCTGATGGTGGGGGATGACACTGGGCAGACCCAAACGCATTGTGAGGGTCTGTTGGGAACGTCTGACAGAGTCTCCTGCAGACCGTCATTAGACCAGTGCTGTGGCTCTGTGGTCGGTACCTGTCGAGGCAGTAACCCCCGAACCCGTTGGTTGACCCCAGCAGCGGGGGATGTCAAAGCTGAACAAGGAGTCCTACCAGGCCTTGGTGGCCTGTGGGGCTCTGGAAGCAACTGACCGTTACCAGCAGGCCAATCGGTACGCAGGTGTGGTGATTGCCGAGGCAAAAACTCAGGCATGGGAGGGGTTTTGTGAGGCCATGGAAAATGACTTTCGGAGGGTGCCAAGGAGATTATGGTCCGCCATCTGGTTGCTCGGGAGGGGGAAGCATTAAGGCGTCAACACTGTTTGCAGTGGAGATTGTGGGCTACTGACCTTGAATTCAGGACGTTTTGGATCTTTGGAGGGAATAATTCACATCTTCTAATGAGGAAGCAGGGTCGGGGAACTTTGGGTTGGACTCTTCCAGGACTGAAGTTGCCAAGGTACCCAGAAGACTCCTCGGTGGTGGGGCCCAGGGGGTGGATGAGATCCGCCCTGAGCTCTTTAAGGCTCTAGATGTTGTGGGGCTGTCCTGGGTGAAACGCCTCTGCAGCATTGTGTGGAAAGCAGGGCCAGTGTCGCTGGATTTGCGGACTGGGGTGGTGATCCCCTGCTTTAAAATGGTGTGCTCCAACTACAGGGGGATGTGGACTATGCACCAGTCAATGCTGTCCTTGTGAAGAAGCAGCTGAGCCAAAAGCTGAAGCTCTCAATTTACTGGTTGAACTTTGTTCCTACCCTCAACTATGGTCCCGAACTGTGGGTCGTGGCCGAAAGAACAAGGTCGCGGATCCTTGTATCTGTGGTGTCAGGGGTCTCCCTAAGAGTCAAGGTGAGGAGCTCTGCCACCTGAGAGGGACTCAGAGTACAGTTGCTGCTCCTCCACATGGAGAGGAGTCAGATGAGGTGGCTCGAGCATCTGGTTAGGATGCCCCCGGGATGCCTCCCTGGTGAGGTGTTCAAGGAATGTCCAACCAGGGGGAGGCCCTGGGGAAGACCTAGGACATGCTGGAGATATTATGTCAGTCGGCTGGCCTGGGAACACCGTGGGATCCCCCAGAAGAGCTGGACCAAGTGGCCGGGGAGAAGGAAGTCTGGGCCTCTCTGCTTTGGCTGCTGCACCTCCAACCCAATCATCAGTAGAAGATGGATAGATAGATGGATGGATGCATTTTACACCACCAATGAATAGGCTTATTTTTCAAAGAAAGTGTAAACTCTGAATACAAAAAAAATAAAACATAAGCTATAATTCTTAAGAAGCATTGATTTCATTCCAAACTGGATCTCTAATTATCATCTTCACCCACCTTCACGGTCATACTGACTAACATAGAGGAAGAACTGTATCCAAATACGGCAGTTTTATGGTTTGACAGCTGTGCCTGTAGATATGATTACAATGTATTGTGAATGGGCCAGAACAATATTGTTCATGGAATTGTGGGTGTATCTAACTGGTGCCAAATGAAAGTGACAACAAATGGTCCGTGTGGCCTACAGCCAGCTGTGAAGGTATTGGTGTGTTCTGTTCACATCGGAATGACACCAGACTGCAATATTTGACAGCAATGAAATGGGGCATTCTGACTGCAGCCAAATATATTGTTTATAGCCTACCCTTTATATAAAGGGTAGGCTTTAGACATCATCTGTATGCGCTGAGAATCATCAAAGGAGTTCGTTAAGCCTTTGTGCAGTAATTTATCAAGGAATCTTCTTCTTCGGTTCTGGGTGTGCGAGAGGGAGGCAGAAATTGAAAGTTTCTTTTTGGGATATTTCGGCCACTTTTCCACTCCCCTTTTACCCATTATTGCCCTTTATTTTAGTTTCAGTTCTGTTGGTAGTTTTTCTGTCCGTATTTGTGATTGTTTGATTGTTCTTTTTTGAGTTTTTTGGGCGGGGAGGTGCGCCCACACTGCGGCTGCTGCTGATGTATCAACGCCAGGTGAGGATTTGCCTGTCGGTTCTATGCCACTGAACCAGACCACTTTGTCTTTTGATCAGGACTCGGCGCAGGGTGGGCATGCATTGCCTGCCCCAGTTCCCGCCGGGGAGCCGTGGCGACGGCGGGGTCAGGCGAGCGCCCAAGCTCTTCGGGTCGTAAACGTGGCGCCACAATGGTGGAAACAGTTGAAACAGGGAGCCAGATTGGTGAGGGCGAGGAAATGGAATGTGAGTCGGAGCCGGACCTTTGTCAGACCAAGGCACAGGATGATCTATACTCCTCGGAAGATATTAACAAATTCCTTGATGATACTTTTTATAAGAAGGTTGATGTCTCGAACTATTTCGGTGACACTGACAAATTTATCAAATCAGTCAGTGCCATTCACAAACTGAAAGATGTGCATTCTTTGGATGAAAGGAAAAGGTACTGTTTGCAGAAACAGGTGACACTTTTGAGAAAGATGAAAGGTAAAACCGCGAGGAAAAGCAGGAAGTGACTATGTGCCACTCCTGTCTTTCGAATCACCTTATTGTGTATCGTGTCCTGTCTCTCGATCTGGTGTTCTCCCCCTCACACACCCATGTCATTCCTTAGGGTAGGCTCCATCAACGGCGGGAGAGACAGTAACAAGAGAGCACTGATCTCTGACATCTGACTTCTGCTCCCAAAAACAGCTAGATGTGCTTTTTCTACAGGAAACGCAAACCGCTGAGAAGGACGAGGTGGACTGGGGTTTATGGTGGGACGGACCCCTTTATCTCAGCCATGGTACCACCAAAAGTGCGGGTGTAGCCATCCTCCTTAAGGCTTCAACCAAACAGTTTTTTTGTCCTCCGCTGAGGCAGCGAAGGGCCGCTTGTTGATTGTACGGGTGTCAATAGCGGATCCTGTCCTATGCCTAGTAAATGTTTACGCCCCGACTGTCGGCATGGAGAGAGTGAATGTGTTCCAAACTCTCAAGGATGAACTTTCCACTTACCAACAGGACAATATCATTGTAGGTGGAGACTTTAACTGCACCCTCGATGAGACTGTTGATAGAATAGGTAGGGAGCCCCATACAACATCTTCCAGGACCCTCCAAACTGTTTTGTCTTCTTGTGACCTGTGTGACACTTATAGGACGCTGAACCCACTAGCCAGGCAGTATACCTGGGTCAGGACCTGCAGCGGTCAGGTGTTGCCGGCCAGACTTGACAGGTTTTATATTTCCAAGACCCTCCTTCCCAGGTTGACCAAATACAGTATGATCCCGGTTGGCTTTTCGGACCACCATTTAATTTCCTTCGAACTAGTCGCGACTCCTGGTCAGCGGGTCAGATCGTATTGGCACTTCAATGTTAAGCTTTTACATGATGGAAATTTCTGCCACAAGTTTATCGCTTTCTGTCAGGAATGGAGACAATATAAACAGCGTTTCCAGTCTCTGAGTTTATGGTGGGAAGTGGGCAAGGCGCAGATTAGGGTGTTCTGCCAACAGCACATGTCTCACACCTCAGTCAAGGCAAAAGGAGCAATCAAGAACCTTGAACTTGAAATTCAAAATATCGAGGAAGGTCTGGACAGCGACCCAGGCACCACCACTGAGGCCTTGCTGAAGGAGAGGAGACTGGAACTCAGCAAGCTCCTCCAGGAAAGGGTGAATGGGGCTCTGATCAGGTCCCGGTTCCTCCAACTTAAAGATATGGATGCCCCCAGCTCCTTCTTCTTCAACCTGGAAAGGACTACTGCACAGAGGAAGCTGATGTGCTGTTTGAGGCTGCCTGAAGGCAGATTCACTACCGACCAGGCAGATATGATGGCTCACGCACTCAGCTTCTCCACAGACCTGTTTGGGAGAGCCAACCATGATGTCACAAGTCGCGAGGATCTCCTAAAGGACCTCACCCAACTCAGTCTGGAGGAGAGGACCACGATGGACTGGGCACTCTCCATGGAAGAGCTCACCATGGCTGTAAATCAGATGCCTTTAGGCCGGGCACCAGGGCTCGATGGGCTATCCGTGGACTTTTTTAGACATTTTTGGAGCGGTATTGGCCATGACCTCTATGCAGTGTTGATGGAGTGCAAACGGACCGGCTCCCTGCCCCGCTCGTCCCGGACAGTCCTCGCCTTCCTGCCAAAGACAGGCGACCTGACATTGCTAAAGAACTGGAGGCCAGTGTCCCTCCTGTGCGCGGACTACAAAATCCTGTCCAGGGCACTTTCCAATAGACTGAAATTCTGTCTGGGTAACATTGCACATGCTGATCAGACCTATTGCGTCCCGGACAGGAACATAATGGACAACATATTTCTGTTAAGAGACGTGTTTGACGTGTGCGAAGCTTATGATTTGAATGCTGCCGTAATAGTGCTAGATCAGGACAAGGCCTTTGACCGGGTGGACCATTCATATTTGTTCTCGGCACTCAAGGCTTTTGGTTTCGGCGACACCCTTACATCCTGGTTGCGTCTACTTTACCGTGATGCACAATGCCTAGTAAAAATGGGCATAGGGCTGAGTCGTCCAATTTCTTTTCACCAGGGAATTAGACAAGGCTGCCCCATCTCCGGGCAGCTCTATTCTCTAGCCATTGAGCCTTTGCTCTCTCGGCTCAGGAATCGGCTACAAGGCTTCCCCTTGCCGGGCACGAGAGGACAGGGACACTCCTTTAGTCTGTGTGCGTATGCTGAGATGTATATGCATTTGTTTCCAACCAAGATGATATCCAGCACCTCACGAGTGCTCTCTCGCTTTATGAGATGGCCAGCTCGGCAAGGGTGAACTGGGGAAAGAGCAATGCACTGCTGCTAGGCTGATGGAGCAGCCACACACTGCCCGCACTACCCGCTGGCCTCAGCTTGGAGAGGGACGGCCCCGAGGGGTATAGCTCGGGGCAAAGGCCTTTACGGAAAAGAACTGGGAAGGGGTGAAGGAAAAAGTAAGTGCGAGGCTGTCGAAGTGGAGGTGGGTACTCTCTCAGCTGTCCTGGGAGGGTGCTGGTTATCAACAATCTGATTGCTTCGATGCTTTGGCACAAGCTTGCTGCACTGGCGCCTCCAAGAGACTTGTTAGAGGAGATTCAGAAACTTATCCTCGATTTCTACTGGTCCGGAAAACACTGGACTCGTGCGTCAGTCCTCTATCTTCCGGTCACTGAAGGGGGCCAAGGCCTCACTCATATCTTTAGCAGGGTATCGGTTTTTAGACTGGATGCAGTGAGGAAGGTGCTCTATGAGTGCGGACCCCGCTGGCTGGTCACTGCAAAGCTGCTAATAATTAGGGTTGGGTGGTTCGGGTTAGACAGACAGCTCTTTTTGATGCAGCCGAGGGTTCTCAACCTGACCGGATTCACAACATTCTACGGCTCAGTTCTCCAAGCTTGGCAGGTTTTAGCCTTCCGGAGGAAGGAGAATGACCCCACGGGCTGGTGGCTGATGGAAGAGCCTCTCCTCTTCAACGACTTCCTGGGGTCCCGGGCCCTGCATTCCGCAGGCCTGAGTCTCAGCCTCAGTAGGGCGGGCATTACAAAGCTGGGTCACCTCTTACGGCTACCTCCACATGCCCGGGTTGCGCTCGGACACTCTGGTCGCACCGCCTCCATTCAGCTCGTCACCAGGGTCGTTAAGGAGATCTGCAATGCTTTTCTTCCCAACCTGAGGAGCTTCATATCGGATCACTCCCGTCATGAGTTTTGGGACGAAGACATCGACTACAGATTCCCCCCGCTGACCATCTTGTCGCGGGTTGGGGAGTGGAAGGAGAAGGACGGCCTGTTACTGACTTTCAAAACCTCAAGCTTGAAGGTATTTCAAGACACGGACAAAAAAGACCTGTACGCCACATGCGTCAAAGTCCTGAACTTGCAACCCTTATCAACAGTGAAGGATATGAAGAGGTACGATTTCTTCGGACCAAATATCTCTCCTAAGAAGAGTTGGCGAGCTTTATATAAGCCACCACTGGACAAGCGGGCCGGTGACCTCCAATGGGGGGTTGTGCAAGGCGCCATAGCCACCAACACCTACAGGGCACATTTTGAGCCAGAGGTGACGGGGGACTGTTTGTTTTGTTCACGCCCAGAAACATTGCCTCATTTGTTTGTCGAATGCCCCAGGTTGCTGTCAGTGTTTCTTCCGGGGTTTGTTTTTAGGTTTGGGGGTTCCCTTTACTTTGTACTTGTTTATTTCGGCCCAAATTATTCGAAGACCGATACGAAAATATCTGTCATACTGAACTTTTTGTCGGGCTCAGCGAAATTGGCCATTTGGCTGACCCGAAAAACGAAGGCCCGAAATGAAGGGGATGAGAGTCCAGTGTCAGTTTTGAAAGCACTAATTAAGACTTGCCAAAAAAGTGAAGTTCAATTTCTTTTTGATAACCCGGCAACTTGGAGGAATTCATTTCTACCTGGGCGATAGGAGGCATTTTGTGTTCTGTCAACAGCCATGACCAGTTAATTTTCCCATTCTAAGTTGATCTCCTGCAACTGAGAAGTACTGGGTGTCGTTATGTGTTCTCTCTGAATGTATGCCTGTTTAAAAAGGGAATTTTTAAACTCAAAACTCTTTTCCTTTCGGCTTTTCCCTTCAGGGGTCGCCACAGTGAATCAACCTTCTTCATCAAACCCTATTCTCTGTATGCTCTGTATGCCAGCATCACTGGTCGTAGTACCTAAAATCCTCCACCTTCTTGATCTCCACTCCCTGCAGCCTCACCGTTCCACCCCGGTTCCTCTCATTCACACACATATATTCTGTCTTGTTGCGACTAACCTTCATTGCTCTTCTTTCCAGAGCATACCTCCACCTCTCAAGATTTTCCTCAACGTGTTCCCTGCTCTCACTACAGATCACAATATCATCTGCAAACATCATGATCCATGGAGATTCCTGTCTAACCTCATCTGTCAGCCTTCCATCACCACTGCAAACAAGAAGGGGCTCAGAGCTGATCCCTAATGAAGTCCCACCCCCACCTTGAACATCTCTGTTTCACCGACAGCATACTTCACCACTGTCTCACAACCAGCATACATGTCCTGGACCAGTCTAGCATACTAATCTGCTACTTCAGACTTCCTCATACAAAACCAGAGTTCTTCTCTATGCACCCTTTCGTATGCTTTTTCTAGGTCTACAAAAGCGCAATGTAGCTACCTCTGTCCTTCTCTGTACTTCTCTATTAGCATTCTCAAAGCGAGTACTTCATTTGTAGTACTCTTTCTAGGCATGAAGCCATACTGCTGCTCACAAATACTGACTTCTGCTCCATCTAGTTTCCACTACTCACTCCCATAACTTCAATGTATGGCTCATCAGCTTTATCCCTCTATAGTTACTGCAATTCTGCACATTCCCCTTATTCTTAAAAATGGTGACCATCACACTTCTTCTCCACTCTTCAGGCATCTTCTCTCTCTCAAAGTAATTTATCAAGGAATAGGGCAGCAAAATACATACTCAGAGGACTTATTAGTACAATCCAGCATGATTCTCCAATCAGCAGTAAATTCATATCAAGTTCATTTAGTTGCCTTGGCTTGAAATGCAAACATAAGTATGACTGTAGAATCACTTGTTTTCGCGTTTTTTCATCAGAAAATAATACATTTCTAGAAAATAAGATATATGTCAAAGACAGTTGCAGAGCTATGTCGGAAAACATCAAATTCCTATCCAGTTCTTTGAAATAGCATTTGTTGAATAACGTCAAATCCTTAAGATTATACATACTGAAACAGTGAGCACCTTGCCAATGAGCTACATTGATTTTTAAATGAGAGAGGCTTCAGTTTCTACCTTTTTTTGGAATGGTAAACTATGATATCTCTTTAGCAAAATGTAATGCAGGGAAGCTGTTCAACAGGTAGCAAAGAAAAAAAAACTTACTACCTAAACTAACTGTCAATGAAATATTGCCGAAATATCAATGAATATGACAAACCTGTTGGATCAGGTTATTGCTGACCTTTAATGACATTGCTTGATTCCCAAATCCATGTAATTTCTTGTTTGAGTTACGCATACTGATAATAAACATGTTAATAAAACTAGGATTCTGTGTAGAGTAAAATTTTTACGAATAAAAATAGATGCAGACCAGCTCAGTGACTATATGAACAGAGTTGTTTGAGCCTTAGGACCTTCAGAATCATTGGAAGAGGTGGCCAGCGACTAATTTTGGAGGAAAGACAACCAAAGTGGATGCTTTTAGGCAAAGCAGTAAGAGAGAATATAATCATTGCTTTGTGGGATTATATTACAATCAAATGTAGCTCAGCTTCCATTTATAACATATAAGATTGTTCTCCCAACAATAAATGATGCCTATCCTGTTGAGTGAATTTTTTGAATGTATTGGTAGACTGATGTGTTTGCTGTTTTCCCACTGGGGAAGTGCCAACTTTGATGACAAAATAGCGTGCCTGGTGTCTGTTTCAAGCAGAGTTAAGAAGAAGTTATTGTTTTTTTTTTGCTGATCCCTCTGTCAGTGTCACAAGAAGCATCATCAATCATTACCAGGCCACCCTCCCTGACCAGTTTCTACTGTGGCTTCAACTTTCCTCTGCCCTTGATTGGTGTTTCAGTGGATTGCCAGTTAAAGTGCATGTCTGATTGTAAAAAGAATAACCATATGTCACAGACAATATCTCGAGCAAAGAAAACCAAATGTATAATGATGGTTCAATTAGTAAAAAAAGCATTCAAGAACATCAAAATTGTTGTTTGGTCTCAGATATGAAAGCTGGTAAAACATGCAGTTATAAAATGGAAGCTCACTAACTCTTGGTTCTCATCAACATGTAGTAATATGAATTGCCAAATGAATTATTCTTATCATCAACACTGACAATAAATGTAAACAATAATATCCAAAGAATAAATTGTTTAATTTGATAAACACATTTCTGCTTTAAAAACACAATAACAACCATGTTGGGGAAGGAACTTTGGTGATGCAGGTCAGCCTGTCTGTACTGCACCAGGTGTTCCATCAGCTATTGCTTCTGACATTTGTTATCTGTTAAAGACATCTGGTTTAAGTATGCGTGCCGAGAAAAAAGAGAGAGGGTAGAGCTGAGTCAAGAGGTACACTTTGATTTACCAATTGAGATAGTATCTTTCCTTTTGTCTTTGGGACATCTTGCATCATCTTTTTGTTTTGACCGCAGACCTCCTCCTTCAATAAAGCATTTTTCATTTCCATGTTTACAGAGAAACCACACCAGCACATTGCTGCGAAATGAGTCGTCCTAACGGCCCTGCCTGACGGGGAAGCTTTCGTCCCAACGGCACATGAGGAGGAACAAAGCTCTTTTTGGACTCTGCTACTGTAGGAAGGGCTGTTGACATAGGAACAGACAGGCAAACATATGGTCCCTCCAAAATAGAGAAAGGGAGGGCCTTCTTGTTTTCAAAGAGTTCATTATCACCTGTGGTGTATCAATACACCATGCTATTTGAGAAATGGATTCTCAATGTTCCCAGCTGAAACTGCTACAGTTAACAAAAAAAACTATGACAAAATGATTTAAAAAACATTATTTGGGGATCACATTGTTGGCCCAAATTCCCAGTGCATGCTGTAGTAGCCAAAAGTCATGGTGAAAGTATTTGTTCACATTTTTTGTTTTCAATGTAGGATGTCAAACAAATGTAGCTTGAACAAAATATGATAGTAAAATAAAATGTGATATATTATGGTTGTAGAATTGACTAGTCTGACACAGACATCGAGTTCATGGATAGTGCATTTTGAATCTTTTAAAAAAAAGAAAACACAAAAACCCAGGACTCATTAACCATTACCAACTGTCCTCCACACATGAATAACAAACTAATGATGCACACATGTATATACAGAGGGCCCTGTTACTGCAAAGTGAAAAAAATAGCTGCGGATGGCGATATCATTCTGGTAGTCCACATTACCATAGTTCTGAACACAAATACTTTGATCTGCTGATATGCAGAGTATGTTCTTATGTTGTCACGGCCATGTAAAAGTAATTTGTTCTTTATATTACTTTTGGAAGCATGTATGTTTATGTGAAGAAATACATATGAGAACAACAATGCGATAAACAACTTACTAACAACCATCTTGCCTCACACGCGACTGAAATTTAGTATACTTCTAATTTCAATATATAAATACCTATAGTCTTAAATGTGATCTAATTTCCTCTTTTTCTCTAGATAGAGCAAAAGCTGGATTTATGGAGGGACACACATAGATCCTGATTCTAATATGGACATTTTTTATTAGTTTTCATTTATAAGTTGAAAAGGTTTCACCTCTTCTCTAACTATGGGAAAACTCATTGGTAAGAAAAGTTGCCCTTTTTTTAATAGTGCTACTGTGAGTAGCCTTTCCTCTTATGATGATGGCTTTCCAAACACCACTGTTTTTTAAATGCCTTCAACTGAGTCACCCTCTGTGGTTGAGCTTAGTCAATGAACATCTTTTCTGAATCAGTTTGGAAAACTCAGAATAAAGCCTCAACAATTTGCCATGGTCTGTGGAAGATATCCACATCTTATGTTGATAAAGCTATGAACATGAGTTTGTTTTTCTTTTTGTTTTTTTGTCTAATTGTATAATTTCTATTAGAACTGTTGCTTTTCTCTTTCATTTCATGACTATTTCAGACATAAGATAAGATAAGATAAGACTTTATTGATCCCCATTGGATAAGTTCATCACACATATTCTAAATGGGTTTCAGTTGTATTTTCTTACCTTTGAAACTCATTCATATTAGCCATCTGACTAAATGACATTATAACAACAGCTCCTGTCTCTAACTTTTTAAAGTGTCTAGTTGATTCAATGTAATTTCAGTCATCAGATTTTATTCTGCCTGCAGCAGATGCACTTTTAATTTAAAATGAAAAGAAATGTTAGCAATCATACTGTAATCAAAGTTATTGACTTATGGTTCCCACAAGAGGACACGTAACTTTAAATCAGTCTTGATGTTGCATTGTATCAAGACGATGTGTAACTAATCTTCTGGGTTATATGTCATATTATGTCATTATCCTAACCTGGTTTGTTTGTTCTCTGAATGCCTGAAACAAATGAAATTGACTTGAAAGTTTTTTGCAATACTTGCTTGAGAGATAAATTCTATCTGACTGAGACTACTTGTCTGTCTTCAAGATGGAAACAGATTTGCAAATTGTCTAAAATCCTGAAAGTTACACCACAATCATTCCTGCATTAGCATCAAGCATTATTCACTCAACAGATTAGGTAGTGTTGTTTAAATGGATCATTAATAATGTGTCCTATGCTTGCGTGTGATCCTACAGATTAAGTCAGCTTGCATTGTATTTGTCGATGGATTATACAGTGCTTTTCAAGGACAGTTTGCATGCTGTGGAGCAGTGGCAATAAAAAAAAAAATCATACATTATCTGGCAACCGGATAGCTTGATGTGTAGATCCCGAAAAAAAGCATATCATTGAAAAAATAAATAATGTGCAAAGCTTGACAGAGTTTGGTGAGATATAAATGTTACTCTTTCATCGCACCAGAATGAGCAAATACCAACTTAATAAATGTAATAATATATTTAAAAATATATATACATATACATATATATATGTCTGAATCTATCTATCTATCTATCTATCTATCGATCTATCTATCTATCTATCTATCTATCTATCTATCTATCTATCTATCTATACTGTATCTATACTCTATCTATATCTATATTGGCGTAGATTACCTCCAGGTTGTTCGGTTTCCTAAGACCAAAACATGTATTAGGTACGCTGGATATTAATTTTCCCAGAGGAATGAATGCAAGTAAATGATTGCATGTGACTTACTGGCGACTGGGTGAATCCCACCTCTTGCCCAATGACATTTGAGATGGGATCCAGTCCCCAGCATTCCTTAACTGCAGGACAGGCCGAATTGATAATGAATGAATGAATGAATAAATGAATGAACAAGGCAGGTTTGAGATGTTAAACTATTCCTTTGAGAGTTGTGAAGTTTTTGATATAAGTGAAGCATCTCTACTTGATTAGCTGTGGTCATGTTTTCATATATTAGACAGAAAACACTGAAGTATTGCTTAATATGTGTGTGTGTGCCTGTGTGTTACTCATTACAAGGTGCCTTAAAAAATATATAACTGAACATTTAAAATGTTAATGAAGGATTGGCCATGTGCAATATCCACCTCAGAAACAGACCTTCAACTAAAATTAATGCTGTATTAGAGATGACTGCCACTTGAATTTAGTGGAGTGTATGCTTTCTCTTTGCCACCAAACTCCAAGTAGTTAGAGCCCTGCAGTGTTATGAAAGATTTAGTTTTCCCTCATGGTGACTAGGCCTCCATATTTCCATACATCCAGAGCCATTTCATCATGGATTCATTTTGAAAGCTAAAACAACCTTTTTTCTGGTTATGAGTCAGCTTGGCTAAATGGATTTTCCATCTTACTCCTCACAAAGAGGGAGTATCTTTTTCTCCACTCCCTGTGATGTCAAAGTACAGTCAGTCATACAGAGTGAGAGCTCTGTTGGCACCCATTGAATAGACAGTGTCGCCCCAAACCCAAAAGGATTACATGTGTGTGTCTCCTTTGTTCAGAGACATCCCGCGGCATCTGGCATTAGTCAGTTCCTTTGTGATTCTTTATGGAGTCAAATGTGTTGTGCGATCAGGTTTCTTAAGCTTCATTTATTAAATTAAGCATCCATAACCGTGATTTGTCTTACTTTTTTTGCTTTTTTACTGGGGAAAAGGTACAGCTGGGGAGATATAAGTCGGAGCAATAAGAGGAGGCTGAAAGAACAGTAGAGTGAAAAGAAGAACAAGAAGATGGCCTGAGAAGTAGTAGGTGGAGGGACAGCAGCAAAGCTGTTTTTTTCTTGTTCCACCTAAAAGAAACCAAAAATGCTTGCTTTCTCAAAGTCATACCTTGATTCATATTCAACGGCTTTGTCCCCACCTAAGTAGAATTAAAACAAACGGACAAACAGAAAATGTAATGGGAATAGATCTAGAAGGAGGGAAACAGATGCAACCTTCTGATGTGATTATTTTCACCATAAAAAGCAAAAGGTCAGGAGCTGTTGTACTGAGGACATGCACGGAGTCAGGTTGGGGGGACTGAAGGGTCAAACAAACTCTTCTGTTTTGCAGGGAAGAAAGCTGCTGTTTCTTTTTTCAAACTGTGAGTCAGGCCCAGGGGTAACAACCACAACAACAATACTGATAATACTAAAACTAATACTACTATCTACTACTGCTACTACTAATACAGCTACTACTACTAATAATGATACAAATCATAATAATGATAATGCCTAGACTATGATATATTGGTATACATAGAAATATAATTATTTTTACCATGTTTTCTTAGTCATCGGTCAGGATATCTGTCAGCGTCTTTCATCAGAGGCTGTTTCCAGCATAGTGGTGAGAAGAATTCACTTTGTGTGTGTCTGTGAAGATTCTCAGCGATCCAGGTCATGGTTTTCATTGTCAAATCTTATCTTATCTTATTGTGGCAACTGGACATGGTTTAGTTTCTTCAAAACTGTAATCAAGAAACTGATAATCAAGAAACTAAACAGAGTCCAGCTGTCACAATAACATCTGACCAAAAAATTAACTTTGTGTGTTTGTGTGAAATATACAAGCTGTGTGAATCTGATATGGAATATACTGAAATTAAGATGAGACAGTTAATTTTACTTTTTAGAAAAAAATGAAGTGCCGAAGATAGACATTAAAAAAGGGAGGAATAACTACAGCCGATGCCAGCAGTTGTAAAGCCCATGATCCAGTCACCTTCAAACAACCCTCAAGACTGTCAAAGAACACTGTTGACATTAATTAAAGAGAGACCATTTTTCTCTGTTAACTTTTAATTTCAAATTAAATAGAATTTGATAGTCGAAAGATATTTCAATGTACACACAATACTTTCTCACTTAAAAAAAATGAAAAACAATGATACATTTTAAAAACTTTGAATTATATTAGTAAAGATTTTTTTTTTATTGAATGAAGTGCTGTGAATTTTAAAGCGATGTACATTAATCCCAAAGTTTCAGTTTGTCACACAACAATTAATCACATGTATGGTTGTATGGACTCCAAAATAGAAATGGAATTGTATTAGCACTGAGATTTTCCTCCTGTATATATTTATCATGTGGAAAGCATTGAGACTTTTTATTTTTTTAATTATGAAACCTAAAGAACCATCTCAAGTTAAAGACCATTGGTGCAAAAAAAATGGAAAAAGGAAATTAATGTCACTTTTTCTTACACTGAACAGGTCATTTGACTGCAAATGCATCTGAAGGAGGTCAAGAGGTCATTGATGACTAATTTTTTCCTGCTCCAAGCTTGTGTAAGTATTGGACCTCTTATCAATCCGCACCACCATCATCACAACAAGCCCTGTAAAAATCCATACAAATTCCCATAAGTAATGCAACGCCGAAAGTAGTAGAAGATACAGCAATAGGCCTAATCTGCAATTTCAAATCAATATCTTTAAAAAATGTGTCTATCCTACCTACCATGGCATCATCTAAATATCTAAATATCAATCTAAATATCAACACAGAGGCCATCCAGGAGTGACAGAGCTGAGGTGCTTTGACCAAGGATTTCACACTGTCTCTTCGGTGGAATGGGGGTTCTCACTGGTTCTTTTTCAGTTTTAATACGGTGCCGTACTTGACGGATGAAGTTTAATAAAGTAGCATAGTGTCTGCCAAGCCAGGTGTAGCTTCAATCCTTTCATATTCTAAATAAATCCCAAAGATAGGTGTTGAGGATACCAGCAGAGGAAGACAGACAGAATTAGAAGCCAGAGGGGGTGGGCATTTCTTTCTCGCTGTCATCTGCCAAAGATACAATATTCCATTTTTTTCATTTATTTATTTTTTATTTTTTTGCAGTTGCAAGACTGTGGATTTCAAAAGTGGTCCTACTTTGAACGATGTACAGTAGCTTCTGTATATTTCATGGTGGAATTTACCATTTCATCTCAAGGGATGACCTAACTCTTTTTCCCACACAAACAAAATGAATTCAAAATGAATACCAACCGTATCCTCATCATCAAAGATTCAGTTGCCAGTGTCTTTAACTTGTGGTAGGCAAAATACCACATTGAGGACCAAAATCCGTGCAAAAACAACTTTTATTTTATAACAACTCGACACTTCTTTAACATATAAGACCTTCTCATTATTTTCATTGCATATTCATTCTGTTATCCTTTGACAATATGCTTTCCCAAAAAGGTAATTAATGTCTCTGTCTTTGCTATGCTGTGTGTTTGCACATCTCTCTCCATCTGGATTCCATTATGGATAGAATTCCTCTGATAAGGCTGTTCTGAACGGAGAGAGAGAGAAAAGGGAGGCAATGTACACCCTTCCTCCGAGTATACTAATGCTGAAGTTAGGCAGGAGACATGTCTTCATTTCATGAAAGTAATATCTAAAGCCAAAAGTTATTTCTATATAAAACTATCATATTTGCAGGGTCTACCTAATCAGCGGCATTAAAATTGCTGTCAGGATTTCTTCTTCAGAAGAAAAAAAATCACGCGAAAGAGCATAATTCACTTCTGAATCAAAAACTCAAATGTAAATGTATATACATTATAAGTATATACACACACACACATTCCTTCATAGATATTTATGTATATATATGTCTATGTAGGTAAATATGCATATATGCATACATACATATACATATACTTTTCTCACACAACAATGTTCCTAGTTCAACAAATTAAAAAAGAAAAAATGGATTTAGGGACACAATAATTTGTGCTAAATTAGTTAATGATTCAGGTGAATGATAGTGAAATCAAAGATGTGTTGTAAATGGAGTTACGAATAGTTTTTGTGTTTTCAAATTGCTCAAATGAAGCAGCAACGTGATTGCTGATCAGGTCTTACAAAGTAAGAATCATGGTAATCTTCGGTATACTGTATTGTATTACTATGCTATGTCAGACATTGGGATTTCTCATTAATACACTACTGCGGCCAGTCTTGGATTGAGCTGTAATAGTGACCCCAGGATGACCCTTGCTTTGGTAGACTGGGGTTTGAACAGGGGCATTTAAGTGCAGTATTGACACGAGAAAGTATGTCTGGAAAGCACAAGGTATGAATTCATATATTATAAATTAGATTCATATGTTGCTTTGTTGCATCAAAACCATGTGCATAATGAAAAATAATCAGATTGAGCAGGATGTCTTGGTTGCACATCTGAAAAACATTTCTTTATCAATTTGTCTAAATTAATAACATATCAATAATACAGGATTTTGCATGCGCTAAGCCATTCAAATCATGTCGAAAAATATAAAATAATAGAAGATCACTATGCTCTTCCCCTCTTAGCGTGACAATGTTTGGCCTCTGGCCACCAACATGTTTTATTTAATAATGTGGGAATTTTCTACTGTTTTGCTTTCATTACAGTCTGGGAGACTAAGGTAGAAAACAGAAACAGAAAGCCAGTTCCTTTAAAGCCTGAACTTTACTGCCCAACAACTGTAAAATACAATATGAGCATCTGGATTCAAAAGGGGAGGGCTTTTAAGTGAATGTGTGCTTAATGCGTTGAGACCCCCCCCCTCTGTTTTCTAAAAATGTGAGCTATCTTTCTTATTGGTGACCACCCATCACAACCTGGGACCAGGCAAGCTCTGGAGTCCAGAGATTTAGGCCACAAAAGAACAAAAGCCAAAAGCCGCAGGGGAGTATTTCTGAGGCTGGGATGAAAAGTATGGCTAAAGCTTGGGAGTCACAGGGACACAAGGAACGGGAGAAGAGGAAGGGAAGGGTAAGGAGGGGAAATTTATTTCTGTTCTCTTGCTCCTGGGCCAGTCCGCAGGCTCATGTATTTTGAAGACCACCACGTTTGAGATGAGCCAGTGAGATACTTCATGGTGGAATGCCCAACAGACATGGATAATCAAAGACAGATTTGATGAAATGCCACCTGTAAACACTGGTTTTAAAAAAAATGTTAGTCCCCATGAGTGCAGCGATTATGCTGTGATGTGATGTGTTAAATTCTGAAGGCAAAACATGAACACACTCCCTCAGTAGGGTATTGCATATCTGGCCCTTATAGGGGCACATTTTAAATGTGCAGCAGACTTTGTATTCCGAAATTATGCTTTCTTATTCTATAAACATGCACCAAAATAAAATATACATATAAGCCATGAAATCCAATTTCTGTTCTATTTTCAAAATATCAATTGGTGTTGACATTAGTTGCAAAGTCTCATTTCATGCCTGACAAATTTACATCAAAGTATGAGCCTGTGAACAAAGCAGCTCCACACTGAAACACATTCTGGGAGGAGCCAGTGCCAACTACGCTTCTGTTTTTGCTTGAGTGACGAAAGATCAACATTTGTCTCACGGTAGCGGATCACTGCGAAATTGACTGGATTTCTTCTGGGAGTCAGATTTCATCTTCATCTTTCTTCTTCTTGCTCAAAGGCTGGATCCCAAAGCAGATGTGCCTCCAAGGCACAGGCCGTCAGGATGAAGGGAACAGGTTTGCTGGAGAGTCAGCATTAGGATTAAATTTAGAGGTTGAAGGTCAGATGAAGGTCAGGGTTATGACCAGGTTAAGGTCATGGTGAGGTCAAATTGTCCAACCCCCTCAAAGCAACATCCAAGTGGTCACTGTTAATCTTAGTGTCCAGTTATATACCTATACTATGATGGTTAATGGCAATATAAATATATAAAATGTTTAGATATAAATATATATAAATATATATCTCCAATATAGAAAAGGTGAACATTAATTCTAGAATCAATGAAAACTTGTTTTATTCAAAACATTGATATGTTAGCCTTGCGTTTATCTGCATTGCCATTTATGATTCCTGCTTGATTTTTCTGCATTGTTAGTCTCAATGAATCTATTGATGCTCTGTGTTTACATCTGTTTTTTTAATACTGTGTTTTAAAATTTGTTGCACACTCAAAGAACAATAAAACACTAAAACAGATAAGACTGCTTTAATGGCCCTAGTACTTGGAAAGGAAGGAAAGAAAACTGCATATCATGCCATGTCTTGCAGACTCGGGTTTCACCACAGCACCCCATTCATATCATATGTGAGGCACTTGGATGCTGGGAAATCTCACACTATCCAGAGCAGGAGCTCAGAATGATCTTGTGCAAATGCTTCAGGGTGGATGCGACACACAGACACTGCGTCATAAGAGTCAAATTATCTACTATGTCCCCCCACTACAAGATGACAAGAAGAAAAACAAAATGATACTTCTCAGAGATGAAGCAAAGACAGTTATTGGGTGCAGTCGGACTGAGAAACACTATTTGGGGTGTGAAAATGGTTTAACACCTTGACAGTATGCAATGTTTATAGTGTTTCACTTGTGCATGTCCCAGACAAAATAAGTCAGTCCCTTTAAGAGCAGACAAACCCAAAACATGTGACGGGTAATTTCCACAAATTTTCACTACATGCATCATCATTTCTTCTACAATTGGACATTAAATATAAACATTGATGTAACTTGAACAAAAGTAAGAGAAAGTTGCTGTTTACACAGTAAATGGTCTTGTAAAGGTTAAGGAACTGCCTAAGGCAGCAGTATTCAAGGATGCAAAGAAACAGGATAAAAATATTTCCCCAATTCATTATCTCCTTTTCATACCATCTCTCTATTGTATTAGGCAATCCAACCAGGGGTGTTCTCAGGCTTTGGAAGGCTTAAGATCTCATAAAATGAACTGTCACCTGCTTAGTTATTGGGTGCTTACAAATAACCAGGATGCATAACTTGAGAAAGTACCAGTCCCTTAAACCCTTTCCAGCAGGAAGAAAATAAGCTCCATTCAATGCATTATTAATATTTTGCCTAAACTCAGTCTGGACACAACAGCGAACTGGATTAGCCAAAGGAATTTAATATAAAATTCATGCCTTTTCTCTTTTCTCTCACAGATATATTCAATCTGTTGTTAGTTAGAAAGCCATGCCATTCCTCCGTGGACTGACAGACTAAACACTTGACAGCAAGGGTGGGAGCAGAAAGTGTGTGGCCCTGCTGACTGCCATGTGTTGTCATTTAAAATTATATTTTCTAAAGTTAATCGCTTAACCAGGATTAAAGGTAGAAATGGATAGTTTCCAGCGTTCATTTCATTGCCTGATCGTCCCATAAAAAGGTCATTATGCCAGGTTTGTCTTTAACTCATTTTTTAATTCCAGGCAGCAAGAGGCGTAGAGTTGTATTGATTAAGTGACAGCTTTACAACTAGTTGTTTAATGAATAGGCCCCATTTATTGGACAAGAAAGGTACAAGCAACTAAACAAAGAAGAGGGCCTGAATTAACTGTCTGAGCTGATGCAGTGTGGAAATGAAAAAGTGGAAAGGGGTAAAATGGAGGCAGTATCATCCCACACCCCCCCACTGCTCTTTGACAAATTTATGTTAACAAGCAAATTAGCCACAGCAGGGCGGCAGGGACCAATCAATAGCTACAATAAAAAAGTTGGTGCTGACCACGTAGTGTCTGAAATGTAAACTGTCCAGCCCTCGGTCCCCAAGGCCAAGCCAACAATAACCTACAACTGAGTGAGACACAAAAGGTATCGACACGGAGCGCGCTTCAATTTCCCCAGACAGCGGGGCCCTGTCACATCAAACTGGCTATTAGTCACAAATTCTGCCTGCCACCAATCCATCCCCCATTCTCTTGGGGGACCTTGTCAACTTGAAAGTTGTGCCGCTGGCAAAAGGACATCTGGTTCCACTGTAGTGTGTGTTGAATACAAGGGGCCAGGAGCTGCCGGCCTGATAAAGGAGAACAAACAGGGCCACTTAAGAGTTGTCAAGCCTTGTTAAAAGGAGTAAATGACAAGCAGGAGGGACATCATTCAGAAGGAGAAGCTGTTTTCATGCTTCTCTGGTGAAAGGATGCAGGTTTCTTTTCAGTTATGGTATTGAGCTAATGTACAAGGAAAGAAAGTGATGTGAAAATAAAAGCTTTTATCCAACTGAACAACGTATTATTACCAAAATAATTGCATCTTAAAAATATCAATTGACATCCCTGTCAGACGTGTTACTCAAAGAAGAAATATGTTACAGTAGGCTGTAATTTTATATTTATTCATTTATTTCATTTATTTATTTATTATTTTTCTTCTCCCTCTAATGTTGCTGCTGCAACACCCGAATTTCGCCTATGGGGATCAATAAAGTATTATCTTATCTTATCTTAATTTGGCTTAAGGCATGTATGACATTCATCAATTGTTTCACTGAAAAAAAGTTTGTTAAATGGTTTCATTACATTACTCTTGTACTACTCAGAGTACTGATATGTTTTCGCAGCTGAATGTTGTAGTTATTACATTGTAAGAATTGAGTTGATAGTGAAGCTCCATCTATTATGTGGTTTAATAAAGTGAGAACACAGGTCTAGTGAAAAACTTGGCCAAGAGAGCCTTTTCAAGAAAGAAAAAATAAAATAGAAATAAGGCCCATGAGTTAGATGGCATTGGCAGCAACTGCTTTGAAATAATGTGTGTTAAAAAAAGAAAAATAATAATTTATATCAAATTATCCCATAGATTATTTTGCAATAAAAAAATATTTAATGCACACATACAATAGATAATTTAGATCAAACAGAACATTAGGACATTAAAGTCACCAAAGAAACAGTGCTCTATTTTCTCTAATTTTATTCTTGAATATAAATGGTATTACTAGATTCAAGACAGAGCTGCACACTCTATCACAGACAAATATAAGTGATTACTGGAAAACGATTGCACCCATCTGTGCATAAAACAGCTACATATAAGTGGTTGCGATGAAAATACTTTACACAGCCCATGAACAACAAATTACACAAAAGACATTCCTGTTTTTCCTTATTTTTTCTTTTACATATTGTAAATATCCCCTCATTTTACACTTCTAACAATCAAACACCCTTCCAGCACATGCAATCCTCAGCATGCTACGTGCTTAAGCTGTTACCAGTCTGGCCTTTCTCAAAGTGCCCATTCCGACATGGCTGTCAGTGGCGTGCGTGTATCCTTGTTTATTTCAATCAGCGTCTCACAGCAGGAAGCCAACGTTTGACTTCATTTCTCTTCACACTGAACAGGTGGTAACAGAGCGGTCATCACTCACCACTGTCTGAGGGATATGTCACCCCCGCCATTACTGCTCTATTAATTGCCCTTGGTGTTCATAACGTGAGGCTCTGGTGAACCAGTTAATGTTTAATGTGGCTACGCCTCAAATCAATGCGTATTTAAGGAGGACACGTCATGCTGACTAAGGCTGCTGCCAGCGGATTGCTGAAGGAAATGTCTCATCACTCTCACTGTGGAGTGGCAATTGGAGAAGGCGGGATGTATCATTTGGTTAATTGACTCTGACGGGAGTTAATTTGAAGCTGCACTACAGAGCTATTTAAACTATCATTAATGTTAATTACAGGAGAAGAGGGACAGATGGTCAGTCTTTCCTTGACCTAAGAAATCCCTCGAAGACTCTACAGAGCGACCTTAAAATCAGCAAACCATACAAGAATGGAATAGAATACAATTTGCTTTTATTGTCATTGCAGAGTGGAATGAGAATTTGGTATTCAGCTCTGAAGGACGATTAGACAGCAGTAGCTAAAAGAAATTTGCGTCTAAATTTAGCATTAAAAATGTGTTTACTTAGAGTGAACTTCTCTATGGATGGCTCAAAAAGTTTTAATTTTACAAAATGAAAGAAATACAAAAGGTAGCCACTTTGCTAATAATGCAGTATCATTGAAATATATACTCTCAGTCAAAACTCCATGTTTTTAAAGCAAGATATTTAAGTGAACTTTTATGATTCTACTGCATTTTCATTTTGATTGAGATGGTATCATCTGGGGACGGATCTGGAATACAGATGAGTCCGGCACACAGCCATATATACACACACTCACACACACCTCTAAAAAAAGGACGATCAATTTTAGAATAAGGATTTGGCACATTTAATGAATTCATGCTCCTTCTGCCTCTCTATCTTTCTCTCTGCCCTTCTCTGTAAGGATGAGAAAGATGAAAAGGAAAAACCTCACACAGTAACCGTTGGGGAGATGCTCCGGGCAATCAATCACTAATCAGTCATTGAAAGTGCTTGTCCTGCTGTTGGAGGATGTTCATCATTACTTACAGACTTTGAATGAGGTATCAGCCGTGAGGGTGAAGCTCTGTGAGAGCATTTGTGTGTGTCAATGGTAATTATCCATGGCCCTCAAATTTTACTTTTGTTACTGCTAGAGCTGGTTTAAAACAGGCGATGTGTTTACAAGTGACTGCGATGTTCTAACTTGTAAGTTAGAACATGCTACTAAGCAAGCACACACTCACACACACACACGCATACAAACGCATGCACAGAAATACATGCACGTACATGCACACATACACGTCTAAGGGTTTCAGAGTCCTTTCTGGACAAAGCTGGCTTTGGATGATCCAAGAGGTTTGATATTAGCTCCCATAATAGGCATCAGAAGGTTACGCAGCTAAGACAGTTTTTAGATTTGACAACCTTAACTTCCTAAAGAGCCACAATAAGCACACCGAGTATTTTTTATTTTTAGATAAGATATTTGCAATATGTTATTACTCACAATTGGGGACATGTCGTTCCTTTTTTCACTTGGAGAGTGAATTAGTTTTCCCTAAGTTTGTTTGCATGATGATGGCAGGAATTCTAGTAAATGTTACAGAAAAAAATCAACAGTTTCAACTGTGGTAGGCTTTTTTTGCAAACCCTATTTTAAGAAAATTAATTAAACAGTAATCTAGTTTTTTGTTCAAAACAGCTGCCAGGTGACAAATTCCCACTGCAACAACATCAGATAGAAGAGAAATATTCAGCCGTATCCCACCTCAGACATCCCACAACTTATTAGATGCGTTGCTGGAATACCCTATTAGGAATGAAGAACCAGATAGAAGGGAAAGGGGGCTTTACTTTAAATTGAGGAAGTGCCAACGCACATTTATTGGCTCTAATGTGGTACAGGCAACCCTCGTCAGAATATCGGAGCGCTGTGGGCCAATGCTGCCAAAGTGAGGGAACATAATAACCTTTTTAAGGGTGCAATGTGCTGCCAACTCACAGAATAAAGACTTCACTCTCATAGCTGGCAAGGAAACGGAGGGCCTCACCCCAGATGAACATAATCTGTTGTTATTATGCTGTTAATACATTTTTGTTTCATTCGCTGATCTCAAACAAACCCATCCCCAGGTGCCCAAAGAAAAGGGGAAAATCTAACCTTTTGAAGAAAGGAAAAGTCTAGAATGTGTTCATGATAAAGTTTTTTCACAATTCAGTAATTAATTAGACTTTAGGTTAACTTTGCAAAATCCACTTATGAGCCGTAGTCCAAAATTCCTGCCAGCTCCCACAATTCCTTGAACCAAAAATGCTGACGTCCAGTTGTGACATGGCTCTCCATGGCAGCCAATCGACCAGTCCATTGATCAACAGATTGGAATTATTAACTTGGGGCCCATCCATTCCACACCTTCCATGTCATTTCCATTGTAGCTCATTTCAGAGCAAAGGCATGGAATAACATAGGGGCAGGGCACAAAACCTCCTCCTCATTAGCATTCTAATTAAGAGGCTATCAGATAGTGATCAATCACAACAATCAGCATGCACTCAAGCAGGTGCAGGCAGATGGAAAACAGTCACAGCTCTGAGCAGAAAGAGATGCACATTACATTGACAGCAATTCTACCAGTCATTGAGAGTAGGTGTTAAGGTTTTTACATATGTAATCAAGATTCAAGATTCATGATTCACCGTGTTTATTGTCACATTCACAGTGTAGAAACATGTTTCCCTGTACAGTGAAATTCCTGCTTTGCTGCCCGCAGTGCATTGGATATGCATTGTTGAGAGATAATGATAATAAACATTATTATAAATATGATAAGAAAAAAATCCATGTGACATTTGCAAATGCAGTTAATGTAGTTACAGATAGTAAAACAAGATCATAAAATATTCTGATTTTATCAGCTTGTGGCATATTACACTTTTCTGATCATCAGGAAGCATTTATACATGATCACACTGACTATCAGAATCAGAAACAGCTTTATTGGCTAAGCGTATCTATACATATTAGAAATTTGCCTCTGGTTTTCAGTTCCATCCTGTACTAAGTCAATAGACAGACAATAGGACATAGTACGCAATTCAAAAATACAGTGTCCAAAGTGCAAAAGTAGCTAAGTGATATACATATGAATGAAGTGGCTAGTGTACGAGTGCAAAGATAAACTTTCTTGTCAGTATAAAGATTTATCAGAGTACGAGATCCCCTGCACAGCCCTGAAAGTGACCCTGAATGATAAAAGAATAGGCAGAACTATATCACTACTAGTTTTCTAGCAGCAGAGAAGTACCCTTTGCTCAATAACACCAGCAGTAAGATGGACCGACACCTCAACAAAAGCACCAATAGTGATAAATAAACATGGGCCCTGTTTGGCAATATGTCAGTGCTGTAGTGTTTCATAAGGCAGTGTTTTATACCTCCATTCACATTAACTCAATAAAGCGGCACAGCCACTGCTTGGGACCCGACACCAGGCCACTCCTGCTGCACAATTATGCAGAACCCCATTCTCTTTGATTTAAGAACGATCAGCTTGCTGAGCTGCTGGGCTGCGAGTCAAGGTGGGGAAAAGAGGTTGTCATTGATTGAATTTTATGTCGTTGTTGTCGGAGATCTTAACATGCCAGAATTTATAACCCGGAGAATAATAATGTCATATAAAAACTGACAGAGCCAAATAGCCCCCCTCTTCCCCTTTCCTCACCTCCCCCATCACTGCCTCAGCTCCATACCACTTTGGCTTCTGTGTCACAGCCATTTTCCATCTGAAATGTATTCTCTCCTTTTTTCCTGGAAAGCGTAACAGTTGTGTTTGACAAGGAGGATAAAAATCAATAAGAATACAAAAGCTAGACGTGTACACTTCATTATCATGTGACAAATTTATATGTCTACTCTCTTGACATATGAAACCAAACATATAAATCATGCTGATATCCATTTTGGAGAATGACTTTTAATGTAAAGGACTTAAAAGAAAACATTTCCCAGAAAAAAAATCTCCTTAATTAAATTTGGACTTATGGTGATACTATGTAATACTTTGGCAGTCATAAAAAAACAAACAAAAAAAAAATTTGCACAAGCTTGTGCAAAACATTTTTGCACAAGCTAAAATTCTTGTGTTCTCATAAATGTAAAATGCATAAAGAAAGTTGTTAGATAATAACAACAAACTAAGACAATTACTATGAATTTGTGTATTGCTTTTAAAACATACAACTCTAAAGTTTCATCAGCTTTCACAAAGTATTGTATCTGTGAACTGACGGACCAATGGGAGTCATGTTCTTCTGAGAAGTTTGACACTTAAACCAAGACAGATGGGCTTTAGTATTGAAAGTATCCAAGTAACGTATCCGGGTGACCAGCCCCTTACAGCTCTATGTGTTGCAATGTCACTCATCCATATTTTCATCAATCTCTGTCATATTGATAAAACATAATTATACACAACTGTCAAAAAAAAAAAATAGCACCTTTACCAGGCCAAATTATTGAATTTTCGTCGCCTGCCTTAGGCCATATCAGGACTATTCAATTTTTTTTGCCCGAGGAGGACACACTATTAAAGGAGTTGAGTCAGGAACATGTCTCCCTCTGATTGCCCCAGAAGCCATTACCACTCGACAGCAGCAGGACTACACTGGTGGAGAGTGGACACATGTCCCACCTTACACACACACACACACACACAGCAAAACACCACGAAACCAGACCCAATTTACATGAATTGAAGGGAGGTGACAGGTAGCAATCAGTCTGGGGAATAGGGTTAGAGGCTGACGCCTGGTTGCGTATTATAGCCTGCCAACCAAAGCCTAGAGATTGGTTATACCAGGCCATGACCTCCGACCCTACCACATATCAAGCAATTGCCCTTTAGTATAATTATGTGGAATAATCTTTTAGCATTTGATTCGAAGGCCCACTTCTAATTTATTTTTTTAGGGGGGGGTTGTTAATAAACAGTTTTTGGTGCAGGGCACGTCTGGCAGCTATAAGTGAAATACCCTGAGTACTGGAGGTCAAATATATCTATTTGCCTGAGTATCTGTCAATCTGTCCGTGCAGATGTACACCGAGGTGGCTGTAGGTGAAGACTGTCTGGAGTGTCATTATTTAGTGATGATGTTTTATTGATAGTACTATTGGAAATGGGCCTCTTGGATCTGTCAAATATCATTACATTGTTTAGATGTCATTAAAATGTAATGAAGTGCAGCTGCAAATCAGATCTGCTAATAATCTAATCCAGATTTTTTTTTTATATATATTTCCTGATAGCTCTCTCATGCAGTCTCTGTGTCATCCCCGGATTCCAGTACATTTTGATTCAAATTAATAAATAATATTTTCAAACTTGACACAAATTCTGAAGAATAACAGGAAAGAAATCACCATTTTCAATTCCTGAAAGTCCTGCGGGAAGACTGAATAAATTTTGATGATCAGTTCATCACTAAAAGATCCTGTTCACAAATTCATATAATATACTAAATTGAAGGTCAAGAGTTTTGGACACAGGAACTATTTTCCCAAACACTGATAAGCATAAAAATTAAAAAAGTAATGCTGGTAAAGGAAGTTTGGTAAGGAAAGTTTATGTTCAAACATGAGCTCAAAATTGGCTTTACAGTTTTCTCAAAATATGAATCCATTGAAACTGAAATCAATGATGATTGATGAAAAATATAATTATTTTTTCTACCTCTTTGAAAAACAACAGTTTACCTCTCCATTATACATTTCGATGTTGACCATGGCACATTAAAAAAATCATGAACTTAACCGTTATGAGTTTGGCATCCAGCTCAACGACTCACACAGACACAGTAGTAGCTAGGTCTGACCTTAATCATAAAGTCCCATCAGAAACCTGCTGACCTCACGTCCCAAGAGAACCCTCCTCATTCTAACACTCCGACTGCCCATTTAGTGCTTTAATGGTAGGAGGCACCAGCTCAGCCACCCATTTCATTGTGTCCCACCTGTGTAACAACCCACATGCAGGGCACACAATGTGCATGAAGATACACATGTATACAGCTTTCCATGTGCACATACGCGCGCATATATTTATATATTTCCAGGGTTTACAGCCTATTGTCCACAGGGGGTTAATATCAACATATGTCACTGTCACACACATAAAGGTAAAGGTTGTAGGCTGGAAAGTGCACACATGTGTCAGGAAAGAAGAGAGAAATGTGATAAGGGGCCTTGCTTTTTTTTCTTTAAACTTCAATAATCTTTTCCCGAGTTCTCAGCCTTGTATATGGAAGACTTTTGACCAACATTTTCTGCTGTAATGGAGGCACGCAGCACATCTACCTTCCAGTCTGCACTTTGCGGAGTCTGTAAAGGGCAAAAAAGAAATCAATTCCACCCTGACGAATGTAAATAAGGTCTTAACGGGGCAGCAGCGGCACATCGACAGCATCAAGCAAGCAAATGTTCCACTTGCTTGCCTGTCATTTAACCACATCACTGGATCACTCCATATCTTGCCCGGAGGATAAGCAGTTCTCCATCACATCTGCGTACATATGAGTTCTTCATCACAGGTGAGAGTGTATGTGTGTGTTTGTGTGTTCATGTTTGTGCATGCATTTGTGTGTGCCTAATAATGTATGTTTCTGGTTTTTACGTTTGCTTGTGGACAACATCACTTTACATTTATTGAAATGAGCAGTCGTCCTGGGGCTGCCTGTGCAGAGCTGAAGCCTGCAGCCATGCCAGAATCTATCGACTCCCCAGGATTAGGGCTTGGCTGAGGCTGCCTCTCCCCTGTGGCCCTGGCAGGGTGACCTGCACAAAGACAAAGTTCAAGAGGGGAGAGCAGGGTTAGCTCTCCCGGGCACAGATTAGGGGCCCTGTCTCTCCCAATGGAGACATGAAAGTGTGAAATGATACGACATTTCTTTGTATGTGCACAAGAACACACGCAAACAGCCAAATCAAACAGGCTCAGGTTTGTTCAAGCCAAAAAATCAAATTAGGTAAATGTGTCACATGTGACAGATAAGTGTAATTCGCAGCAAAATAAAAGACCGACATTACTATTTTGGACTTGAACTGAAATGAATCTCAATTCAAATGTGTGAATTATATCCAATTGAAATTATATTGTTATGTCATATACAATTACAGTTCATCTTTACTTACCAGTGTTGAATCTTTTCAAAAGAAGCTTTTCAAAATTCAACAATTAGCAGCTTTAAAATCCTCTGGCTAAGGAAATAAGTAGTTCACCACTAAGGAACCGACTGTTCCATCTAGAATCCATTGGCGCGATGCCTACTGAAAAATTTGACATTTCAAGAATGTATTTGTATTGATATTATAAAACAATTGCTGATGATTCAAAGCCTGTATGACATAAATGTCATAATTCAATAGGCAATTGCAATACCTTCAGCAGTGAAAAGATTCTCACATTAGAGACATGGAGAGAATGCACAGTTGAAAAAAATATCCATACTAAATATAAATAAATGAATAAAAGACAGACAGAAAAATCCACAAAAGTAGCAAAGTGTGTGAATATGGTGTATATGGTTTCATATATACTGTATGTATATCTTGTGTCTTTATCAGTTGTGTAATCATTGCTTTGAAGATCACATTGATGTCCTTGAGACTTTCTAAAACACTGGCTGTTGTTTGTTTCTTTCAGCATAGTTCACAGATTCTTACGTCACTAATTGCATGGAGAAATGAAAGAAGAATCACTGTTTAAAAAAGGCCAACTACTACACCAAGGCAAACATGTATATAGCTGTCTGTTTTTAGATTTAAAAGTGATAATCAAGGTTTGAGAGATTTTAATTGGTTCTTTTGTCTATGTAAGTTCCTTTGTCTTTGAAGCTACAATTAACAAGGGTGTCCTTTTATAGCTAGGAATTTCTAACATGAAATGCAACCAAAAAACAAAAAAAAAAACATACAATCTATTTCATTCTATACTTTTCAAAGTGCAATCATGTTAACGGTGCACCAAAAAAAAGTATATATAAACATCTTAAAAGGTGTGGAGTTACATACGGGAACTGACTAATCCAAGAAGGAAAGAGGGTATAAGTTGTGTCTATCTTGGCTCTGAGTGATATCATCATTATCTTCATCATCATCACCACACAAACCCCTCTTCTCTATGGGAGTGAAGAGGGAAAATAATTGGATTCTTTCCCACAAATAACGCCTTCACCCCTGAGCTTAATTAACTAGACAGACTTCAGGGCTGGGGTCTTTTCTCTTCTACTCTCACTCAGGCTCTTGGAAAGAAAGGAAAGCCAGCTGTTATTGCTCACTGGCCTTAATTACCATGGCTAAAAAATAATATAGGTTATCTGGAAAAGTTGTGAGAAAAATGTGTTTGTCTGTTTTTAATTTTTTTATTTTTCATTTTGCAAGCTCATTCTATATCAATGTGCAATACTGATATTGATTGCTAAAAGAAAAGCTAACATCCTTCTGTCAAGCAAAATTTTCTAGATACCATCAAAGTACATACATAGTCAGAAATGCACAATAATTAAATAAAGTACATACGTGTTCTGCAATTGAATAATTGCAGATAAAGCTGTTCTACTGTTTGCACTGGAATTTATGTAAAAGTTTATATTGCCTGTATTTGTATGTCAGCTTGGCTGAGTTTCTAGTTTATTGGAATTAAAATGGTCTGCCAAAATTATTCAAATTTAACTGTCCATTTTAAAATGTTATACATTCATGCTAAATTTTTTTTTTTTTTTTAATCTGGGGTTACCTTAAAAAAATTAGAAAATGAATTTAAAAAAAAACAGCATATTTTCAAAAACCTTCATATGAAGGATAATATCACCAAGCAACCCCAAAAAATATGGTGAGAGATATAAGATGTGATGCAATTCACTGATGACGCATACTGAAAATTAGGCGAAATTCACAAATTTAAAACTAAATTTAAAACTTAAAACTTTTCTATTTGAGTATTTATATATTTACATATTTCTACATTTGGCTCAGTAGAAGATCTGACTGTGTTACTTAAAAATGTAATAATAGTTTTCTTTTTTTCATTTTTTTTAAGTTTAATTGTGTTTTTAAATTAAAATATTAACATTTGACAAACTTCATATAAGAAATAGCCTGAAATCTTATTCAGACAAAGAAATAGCACAGCATTTAATGTCGATACCAATATTTTCAAGGGGAGAAAATACGTGTAGGCGCAATCACACAACTCTGTGAGGTGTCATTTGTCTTAAAGGAGGAAAATCATGAATGACACGAGTCAATATACTAACAAACACAAGCTTTTATAAGTACTACAACAAATGAAGGATGACCGAAGAATCTATCTCAGGGCAGCTAATACTACAACACCATTGGTCAACGCATTAACAGTAAAAACAACACATAAGACCAATTTAAAGGGATAGTACTGTGTGGTTTGTGGATTTAAAGGGTTTACTTTATTGCTGTGGGTGTTGTTTTATGGCAAAGTGCAGAGTATATACACTACACCCACAAGGTCCTCCTGGATGCCACTGTTTGTATTATAACTCTTCCTGAGGTCCTTAGGGCCACTTTGTATGGAGGAGTTGCCATTTTTACTGTCACCAGTCTCCCACACACTTCTGTTTCGACTCTAAAGCTCCATGTTTGTTGTTCCATTCTCCTCTATATCTCCCAGAGGAGCATCCTCATTTTAATATAAATAGAACGCTTCATCATGCAGTGGCACAAACTTCCCCATCTTGCATTGCTCTAGTGACATTAACAGCAGCAGCCGAGGTAGGTGGACAGGCTGAGAGGATGGAGCACCAGTAGAAAACAGACGGTATAAGAAATGTAAGTCTGGTTTGGTTTGGTTTGTTCAGAGGAATAGTATGGATAAGTAGTACAAAAAAATATCTTATTCAGAATGGAAAAACTGGCAAATCACCCAGTATAATCTAATTCTTAGCAGACCAGGATGAAGGTTTAAATTTTAAGAAATGTATAATAATCATTGCCAACATTGACCTTTGATAGACTTTTATATCTTATACAAAGTCAAAGTTATATTTAAGTTGATCAAATCCAGACACAGGAGGGCTTTACATGGAAATGTTGACATTTACCTCAGAAAATGTGTATCTATATTGATATTCTCTGCGACCAGAAAAAACAAAATGCAACAACATGTTTCATGATGGAGAATATAATGATCAATAGAAGCAATATGTGGAATCAGGTTTTTCCTCCAGAGTTTATAACTTCTAAAAATTAGGGTACTCTTAAACACACATTTAAACATGCAATCAATTATCTTGTGACAGTGTGCCAGTGAGCTGCACAGACACACAGGATTCAGTTGCTGACTGGTGAGCAAACTGACACTATTTAGAATCTTTTCTTTTGTATTTTAGATACAAGGAAAGTGCTGACATCTGAAAGAAGGCACTTCTTAGCCCAACTGGACCGTGTTTCCCTGCTCTAATCAGATGTGCACAGCTGTATTCCAAATGCCAGAGGGATCATTTGACGAGCGATATTTGCTAGGTCCCCTGGCACAGGATTTCTGCTCTCTTCTCTGTAGTGGTAAAAAGGCCCAAAAAGGCCAGCAGGGCTAGGACACAGCCTGGGGCGTTATCTGCCAATAGCTTTGCTTCTGAGAAGCTCTGACTTGTGCCTTGTGATCGGTGGACACCTAAAGCCACCACCAATGACTAATTGTGCTTCATCTGGGCACAGGATCCATCTTGGCTAACAAGAAGCACTAGAGGTCTTCATTTAGCCATCAAGCCTACCCTCCCCTGAGGGTTTCTGAGTGCAGCTGCTGTCCTCGTTCCTCTCCCAATCAACACATCAAAAGCTAACCCCAATTCATTTTCTTCCCTCGCTTTCCTTCCTCTCCCCTCTGCCACACTCCCCTCCCTTGCTCCATCTCAGTGCGAGAGCGGCAAAGAGGAGGAAAGTTCCAAGATGGTGGAACCAAAGAGCAAAGAGAGGCACAGCAGTGAATACTGAGCGCCAGCTTTAGCTGGGTCCTGCTAGGACTGCGGATTTAGCAGGATATTTATTCTTTTATATTCAGACAAAAGAGATTGCACATGCCCTCTCATGCACACCAGAGTCACTCTGGTAAATCAGCCTGTAGCCTGAGTATAATCAGACTCCTTTATGAACACATTCTTTCAAATCTTTGCAATAAACCATACGGCAAATGCAGGCACATGCACCTGTGCTTGTAGTTTTCATTTCACCAATATTTTGTGGGTATATTTACTTTTATCTTTGTATTTATCTAACTTTTTGGTTTCTATCAGTGGAGACATCCTTATTTTAGAGTGAAGTTGGTTGATGATCATCTATCTGCACAGTTTGAACATACAGCTAAATTACCTAGTTCTGTTCAGCAGCAACAGCCTCTACAGACACCATGTGATAGAAGGAGGATGCTCTGGATTCAAACCTGAAAATGGGAGAATTGGTAGAGTACAGTACTAGTTAATTGAGAGGCATTCTGATGAAACTGGTAAGTAGACATGTCAGGGACTCTGGCCATAATTTTGGTGATAACGATAACCTATCACTAATAATGATCCAAAAAAGTCAAGCGCTTACTATTTGACAAGCGGTAGCAGTCGGTATTATAGAAATGTCAATGGAGTTGATGCTGCAAGTCGTTTGTATTGCCTTCCAAAAGGCTTTATATCTTAACAAGAACATTTCTGACAAGAAGTTGAATGGCTTGCAAAACAATTTTGCTGGTATCATTGATTCCGTCACGAGTCTTTTCGCTGTGCAATACTTTACCATTGTCAGTTTATGTTATTGTTATTAATTTTATAAACAATTAAGTTTTGCTGAGTTCTGCACAAAAGTTCATACAATTAAGTCTCATTTATATTTACCTTTAATCTCATTCTCTATTCGTACCAGGCGGTGCCTCTGTTTTAGAGGCAGTTTCATGGAAAACCAACCACAAAATCAGAATAGGTCAGAAAGGTGTCGCCCTTCTAAGAGGTTTTTGAAAGGCAAGCCTTGCAGGCTCTTGGATGGACTTTACCTGCAACAGCTGTGTGTCTGACTATAACTCGAATCAGGTCCTGCTCATTTTACATTTATAACTCACACAATCAATTTCCATCTTAAATGTAACAGCAAACCATAGGTAAACAATGAAAATATGAAAAATCCAGTGAAATCCATACATGTGTTTTTATATATGGCCACTAAGGGGTGTGAGTACATCTACTCTTCTTTTTCTTCTCCTTGCTTACTTTTCTTATCATATGCAGATATCTAAGAACATTCATATTCCCATAAACTCCCTGTTGTCTGTCAACAGCTTGTGCATTTATTAAAATTCTTCTTCAAAGGATGCTGTGATGACATTCATTCCACAAAATGACCGTAGTGAAACAAAAGTCATATCTTTGTCCCCCAAGTAATGTGACAACATTTTGAGACTTAACTCCTTTTCTTTGATCACTTTTTAAAGTCTGTACACTTCAGCAGTTTGCAGTCTTTCATTGTTGTGTGTCAACACCAGTGATGCTGTGGCATAAAACCAGTTTATTATTAGGTTTTATGTCACTTCCATGCTTTGAGTGTCACCACTCAACAGCTGCCAAATTAGAACTGTAGCAATGTTAAAGTATGATGAGGTCTTTTCAGAGATATAATCACATTTTGCTTTTAAAAAAATATAAAGAATCACATCAAATCTGTGTCTTTTTCATTTTTATCGTATCTCTTGAAAAGAGACTGTGTTCCTAAAGCCCCCTATTAAAATTCAGTCTGGCATCAATCAAATGGAACAGAATTTTCAAAATTATCCTTATTATCTGTTTCGTTTCGCTTCATTTTGTCGCCTTCTACAAAAATGGCGAATATACTTTACCTGCAAACATCAGTATCAAATATTCACCCAGTGGGAGAGGTTTGCATGGTAGAGTGGACATCACCTCATAGTTAATGTAAACACAAGACTTTGTTTGTGTGATTATTTTTCTAAAAGGTTTATACTGCATTGAATGCGTGATTCAGAGTCTTATTAATGCCTGGATGTAAATGAAGTTTTTAAAAGAGCATGTATTGTGATGTGTATGTAGAATATTACTCACCCAATCTCACACACAAGAGGGTAATAATTTGCTACGGATGTTACAAGAGCTTATGTTATTGAATATAAATTGCTTTACTAATGCACAAGTTAAATGAGAATTCATCAGTTTATTTTCAACTTGATCTGAATGTCATCCGCTATAGCCAGTAACTTAGTCCAATTTTGTATCAAGCAGATAAATACTGGTGTGTTGGAAGAATCATGAGAACAAATGTTTTTTATATCCGACATGCTGCAGCACAGTCATTTGGATAATGAAGCTGTTTTAGGCAACTGGATGTCCAGTTATTTCTTTGCCAATCAATAGGATGGCAAAAAAATGTCAATAAACAGATGCGTAAATTGATTCCATGTGCTTATTATCATATAAAACAACCTGGTAAATATGCGAGTAATTACTTGTGACACGCCAATGCCCAATAGCCTCTGAAAATGATGCTTATGACTCACAATAGCATTAATCATTACTTGTGTATCAATAAAAGATGATGCAAATGAATGTGTGGTGGACCTAAGGTAAAACCTTCCTATTCCTTCCTTCCTTTCTCTCATTTAGAAGTTGTTGATCCTAATGCGTTTATTCTTTGGTACACTTTTATCACTTTTATTTTATATCAAACGTGTTAAGAAAACGCCTAATGACGAGTTATGAACCTTATATTCACTGAACTGCCTTCGTGAGCATGACCATTCACTGACATCTACCCCAAAAACCTAAAATGCTAACAACGCTTCATTCCATCCTGCTATTTTTTCCAACCCTGATTCATCTAGCTTCTCAGATTGTCTCGCCTGATCCCTCCTTTGCTTGCACTACGACCCCGATGGATTTTGATAACATGATCTGGAGAGATTGCTGTTCTTTCAATCTGTCCAATATCCCTGGGTCACCAGTCATATGTCTCACAAGGTCTAACAAGCCAAACTGTTTTCCATTTTGGCCCTTAATGACACTCCAGGCTTCGATTGCAGATCCCTGATGTGCCCCAATGAAATCATAGCTGTTGATTCAAACCTCCTTGTTGATCTTTAGCTTACTGTTCAAAAACAGATTTCCCCCTCGAAGCTTTGTCCACCCAACATCAGGAAACCCAGGCTTGTGATGATATTTATATGTCTCCGTCTGTCTTTGTCTCCTTCTTCTCTTCTCTTGCTCTCTAACCATGGTTGTCCAAAAGTGCTCACAGCTGCTGGCACTTCCGCCACCGTGCCACTAAGCAGGTTTTAAGACTGGTCCCAGTCGAGTCTTTTCTTGCCCAACCAGGAGGCAGAGCCCTGGATCCAGACCTTTTTAAGTGATCATCCTTGTATCATAACAGATTAAGGGCTACTGCTGCTCTGGATTAGGCCTAATCTAACCTTTATCCGCTCCCGTCTTCACCTGAAACTTACAACGACCAGGAAGTCAATCGGCAGGCCCTTGTGATATACAGTGACACTGATCTTCCTTTTTGCGCTCTAATTATCAGGATTAAGAAAAACACTTTTGAGTAATTATTTTCACATCGGATAAACATTAGGCTTGCATGGATTTAACTGAGCTTTTGCCCAACAAGATGCAGAATCTGAGCAGGCTTAGCTCCAAACAGGCATATGGAGATCCTTTTCAAACAGGAATAACCAACAAATAGTAAAGAAAAAGGGAAAAGGAGGAAAAAATGTCCCATCTCATCCAAATGACAAGGGGTTTTCACAATTAGGAATACCATCTCATTCGTATGATGACATTTCCAGTGACAGAGAAATTTTACAAGAATGATATGTCTTGTTAGTAGGAGATAGCTGCACTAGTCAGAAGAAGCATGATTTTCCTCCTTAAATTCCAGAAATTGGGATTCTTTTTTTTTATAAATTCATTTACGAAGTGTTGTTTGATGATAGATTTGCCAGATGATTTAGTGATTCTTCAACCAGAAGAAAGAAAGTGAGGGAACAGTAGGAAAAAGATGACCGTCAGAGCTTGTTTGATATTATATGTATTATTTCAATCATGGACAATTACAAGTTGAAATCACATCATGGCACCAAACTGAGGCCTAGATAACCTTTAAAAGGGACAATTCCCTGAGAGGGGTGACCTCTGACCCAAGACCTACCAGCAATCTTGCAGGATGACTTGGCCATGGCTTCAGAGCTTATATGCTCCAACACATACGCATGGACACACAGACAGTCCCCTAAAGGTTCTCTTAGTGTTTACTTATTTTATTTTCTGTCCAGTTGAGAAAAAAATACATAGCATAATAAATTGCTTGGATAAAATTTTTTTATGCTTTTGCCAGTTTGGAAAAAAAAATCTTAAGCAAGCCATAGACTGTCGTGTATTGGTGTGGTTGCACCATTGTAACCTTTCAGGTGTTTGCTGTGTTTAAAAAGATTCTTTTAAGTTTCTCAAAATCGAGCATCATTGAAACTGTCTAGATAAAATGGTTGCGTCGCTATGATGAATTGGCCAAGATGAAATTGCTAAAATCCGTGTATCACTGCTTTCTATGATTTTAACAATGAGTTATGAGTGGCACTACCTAATAACATAATTTTACAGCTGACTGCTTTGGGAGGGAAAAAACACAAGACATTTACATTAACACAGCATATCAGATTATTTGATTTTAATAACTCACTAACGAAATTCAGTGCCATCATGCTGCCCAAGTGCCAAGTGGTGATACGCCTTAATTTTCTATATTGGGCTTATTGGTGGCAAGTTATACAATAAAAATGTGAGCTGTTTCAAAGGCAATGGTGTGTGTAATGATACAGATTGAATGTTCATACTGCTGGGTTAAGATTTAGCTGTTTTTTTCCTACTGCTGAAAAAGGGGAACATTTACAGTAAGGAAACAAAGAATGCAAGACTTGTTACAATTTGCTTTACATTTAGAAGCATATGATAAATATTTAACTCAGGCATGGGAAAACTACGGCCTGCAGGCCAATTAAGGCCCGCCAGGCATTTTACTCCGGCCCGCCGAACTTGAAATTTTATTATAATTAAACCTCACTTATTTGACCTTTTCCCTGAAATATTTGCGTTTTTCAAAGAATACAGTATCATCTTTCACGATGCTTGTGAGCATCATGACATGACATGGCATTGTCATGACATTGCATTGTCGTGTCATGGCATGACAATGCAAGAACGGATGGCTGCGGCACAGATAATCTTTTTTTCACGGACAAACCACGACTCAAGAGTCAAGTACCGATGTAATGGTTAGGATACGGACTGATTGCAGCACCACGACTCCATTCCAACAGAGAAAGAGTTCAAAGACTTTACTGAGGCTCTGGAGGTTCTTAATAGCAGAATGCAGATGAAGCAGGGAAATCAGAGACAGGCAAGATCGGTAATGGGAAGACAGGCAAGCAACGCGAGGACCAGCAAGGGAGCGCGGGGCTCCTGAAGCCTGGCGAGAGAGAGTAAATCCCAGCAAGAGAGCACAAAGCCTGGTGAGGGAGTGTGGGGCTCCCAAAGACCAGTGCGGGAGCACAGGGCTCCCAAAGATCAGCGAGGGAGTTGGGGGACAGACAGGGTCTATTTCAGGAGCTCTCCCATAGCAGACAAAGGCAACCTGTCCACTAGGAAGAGAAAGAAGGCAACCTGGCAAGTAATGGGACTGGAATTAAAGCTTTTAGTGTCTACACTGATTGCCTGCCATGGGTGGCAGCTGTCCTGGTGGACAAAATCAACTAACTAGGCGGAACCACCGGAAAAAGCAGTGAGAACCATGACAACCTAGATAAGTTTCATGCTGGTATTCAAATTAGCGATTAGGAATGTTTCTAAACCTCCAGAGGACAGTAGATTAGATGCTGAAGTTCTTTGGCTCGACCTAAATATGTGAGCAAACATTCAGCGTCATGAACACCAACAAAGCCAGACATAGATCCAAGTTATCTGACCAATGCCTTCGGATCCATCCTGAGAATTTCCACAACACAACTCCTGACTTTGTTGCACTGGCAAAAAATGAACATCAACAACACTTTCCCCCTGAATCTGAATGTGCCTTTTTTCTACCGTGCTATGAAATCAATGCATTTTGAAAAAAACTTGTACAATGAGCCTTGCATATTAATGATTTGCTAAAAGGCCAAATCATTTCATTTAATGGCTTTTACAATTACTTCTATTCGATCTATGTCATTCATATTAGTTCACACAAAATCCATCTGTTCCTGGCCCAGCCCCTCCGTAAAAGTTTAGAAACCATTGTGGCCTCTGAGTCAAAAAGTTTGCTCACCCCTTGTTTAACTGCTTTGGAAGCAGTTTATAACAAGTTGCTGATAACCAGGAGAGGAGCACATAAACTATTGTGATTAATGGCAAAGCTAATTTTCCAACACTCATCCAGGAAATGACAATCCAGTTTCTTTAAACTCTGATTAATTACACACAAGTGTGTGGTGAGCATTTCTGTCTAAGCATTTCTTGCCAACAACCCTCCTCTTCCCTCTGACATACCCCCACTGGTGAAATGAAGACCTCTAGTGTCCACCTGCCCTCGGCTTCTACTTAGAACCAGATGTTTTGGGCCTTTGATGTGGACCCGACTTTTTCAGGCAAGAGAAGAACACGAAAGGGAATCAGGCTTGCATGAAGCCACAACACATGCATAAACCTTTGGCTTTCTGCACAATAATCACATGGAATTGTGAAAAATTTGTGTTTTTTAACTTTTTAGCCAGTACATAATCAGTCATGTCCTGGATGCTCTCGTCACTGAGGTTGGAAATCTGCTATTAGTTTTCTCCCATGCAGTATGGGGCCACCAATGTATAGAACTCAGCCATTCTTCTATAAATGGCACAAGAAAATAGCCGATTAATTCTGAGAGAGATGAAGTACTGAATCCAGAATATCCAGAAAGTTATTCACAACATGTTACATAAAGATGTAATTAAGATATTGTAAGAAATCTCAGAAGAAAAGTCAATGTTTTACAAATGTGTTTTGTTTGACTCTGTTTATTTGCTTATGGGAGGGTAACTTCTTTCAGTTTAGTCACTTCTTTGTGGTTTATTCTTTTATTAGGAGAGATCTGACTGATTTTCCAAAAGGCTCTTATATATGTTAAATATGTTTAAAGTAAAAAAGACAATAAATCATTACTATCTATCAATCCATGCATTTTCTACTGCTTATCCTACTCAGGGTCACGGGGGATGCTGGAACCAATCCCAGCGGTGTACATCCTGGACTGGTCGCTTGTCAATCGCAGGCCCACATATACAGAGAGACAACCATTAACTCTGTAGGTCACACATCAGGGCAATTTTCCCAATTAACCTGCTTCATGGTTTTGGGAGGAAGCCGGAGAACCCGGAGGAAACCCGCTCAGACACAGAGAGAACTTGCCAAATTCCACACAGAAAGGTCGCCTGTTGAAATCGAACCACGGTGAGGCCGAATCGACAACCGCTGCGCCACCATGCGTCCCCCAATATCTCTATTTAATATCAGTTATTAACAGTTAACATGATTTACTTCTTTATTCATTTGATTATCATATTTATCAAGTGATTAATTTAAGATTAAAAAGATTTCTTCCTATGTCTGGCTACGGTGCTTAAAAAGATAAACCTGACATTTGGAAAATATGTGATTCAGCTTTTGAGGCTTTGCAGTTATACAACCCGTTTTTGAGAGGTGGGCAAACAGACAAAAAAAATTAAATTCCTCAACATGCAATTTAGAGTACCAATTTCCACGAGGCAAATTTTGCCTGTTTTGATGTCAATAATTAAGTTCTTAATATGGACCATTTTCAAACCTGATATATCCCCAGATTTGGGTCGACTTCATGCAAACAAGCATAGCATGCCATTTTACGAGGCCTTTTCCACCCCAGGCTTGTTTATTAACAATTGAGGGTGCACCTTAAGACAGCAATAAAACCAGACTAATATGACTACTCTTAGACCGTAGCTGATGGCAAATGTAGCATGAGAAGGTAAGTTTCCCATTTTCCCAAAGCTCTGTTGGAGGTAAAAGAAATCACAGAGACTAGACATGCCATTAGGCAAGGGGACTGATAAATTAAGTGACTTCTCAGCCAGGAAGCAGGAATCTATTTATTGCTAATAACTTGGGCTGTGTGTCTGTGACTTTGCCGCTTGAGGTGTTATCAGATTAGATCACAGCTTTGACAGACATTCCTAAATCAGGCACATTTTTTCTGCCATTTGTTATGACTCCAAATGTATAGATAGATGGATAGATAGATAGATAGATAGATAGATAGATAGATAGATAGATAGATAGATAGATAGATAGATAGATAGATAGATAGATAGATAGATAGATAGATAGATAGATAGATAGATAGATAGATAGATAGATAGATAGATAATGTAATGTGAAATAAAAGCAAATTAATTTGGAAATAAATGTAGATTAAAAATAGAGGCAGTTTGGACTCAGGTGTGGAACCTGACAAATATTGTATTCTGGCTTGTGCCCAGGCAGAGTTTGCGTAGTCAAGCACTACAAGATTTTGAACTGTTGCTGCAAGTGTACATCATAAAGAAATCCAGATCAACTGAGTCTAAACTTTTTTCACTGCCATTGTGGCAAGGACGTGTTCCCAATGGGTACCCTTTCACTGGGTTTAGATGCCCTTCGCTGGCACGAAATCCTGGCCCTTATAACAAAGTACTAAATACAATAGATTGTCGGTTAAAAGTAGTGCAGCAGTATCAGGACAAATTACAAACAGCCTCTCTTATTTAGCTGCTGGCATGTTTTTCTGGAATGTTACGGTGAACTAGAGCAGTAACCTCTCACAAGTCACAAGTCGCAAGTCATAAGCTGAATTTCAAGGCAGTTTGTTTTCTCTGGCTGGACTTGATTAGCAAAGAAAATATTGGGTGCACATGCAACATTTATAAACTTTCTTAAGAGCATAAGTGCAGTTTACATAGTCTCTTGTCACAGAGGCAAAAGGTCAGCAAGAGGTTGATGTTTGGAGAAGCACATTAAATGTTGGTTTACCCCACACAGATATTCTGAGACTTTATTGACAACAGATGGCTTCTGTATGACTAATGCTGTGGAATACATAGAGATTAAACCAAGGCTGGCAAATTATCACATCCAATTCTCTCAGGTTAACTTGAAAAAAGTGTATAAGAATGAGAGCGAGAGAGAGAGAGAGAGAGAGAGAGAGCTGCGGGAAGTAGGAGAGATCCACAGAGTTCAAGTGTATAACTAGTTAACTTGGCCATTGATATTAGGGGTGATTGATTATCCAATCAACTTTGACTGCTCAAAAATAAATAAGTACATCAAAAACATGTTTATGTATAAATACACACACACACACACACACATATATATATATAGAGAGAGAGTGAGAGACAGACAGAGATATACACAGATATATATAGATTTATAAATACACACATGTATGTGTGTGTGTTTGTGTGTGTATGTATACATGTATGTATGTATGTATGTATGTATGTATGTGTGTGCTTGTGTGTGGTGTGTGTGTGTGTGTGGTGTGTATGTGTGTGACAATGGGGATCTAAAACATAGGTAAAAAATAATTAGTGCACAGCAAGCTGCACTCAATGTTTTATCTGCACTGCCAACACTGTTTATATTTATAATAATATTTACACTATCTATTTATCATCAATACAAATCCAAATGCACTGTGGACAGAAAAGTAAGAGTTTCATTGTACAGAGAAACATGTTTCCACAATGTACATATGACAATAAACACTTCGAATCTTGAGTTAGTCTAACATGAGTCTCATACTGGTAAACATCTGTTCAATATCTCAAGATTGAATTCAGAGTTTCTGTTATGGATTTGCAGTCATAAACCAGACAACTCAGGCATTAATTTCTTCAAATTCAGACAGCTACTTCCTGAAAAACAAAATAAATTGCCACTGCTGTTGAAGGCTGAATGCTGCTCGTCATTACAAGTTATGTGTCAAATTAAAAGTTCTCCAATACCAAACCATAATTCCTGACCTTGCTGTCTTGAGTCTGTTCAGGACATCATGATCATTTTAGATCAATTCACAGACCTGATCAGTCACTTGGGAATTCCAAGTTGGTGGTAAGGAATCATAGTCAAACTAAATTTTGTTATAACAGAGCAGGAAAACTGTAGGTTCTGCAAACCTATTTCTCAGGACAAGCAGATTTAGATGCAAGTAAAAGAAAGTAAAGAAGTAAAAAAAATCTTGAATATCCGTCAAAACAATGTCCCAGTAATCAAAAATTTTGCAAGCAACCCTCACAATCAAAAAGCAGTCAATCATTCAATTTGGTTATTATTTGGGGGGGATTATTCCTGACTTTGTTTTAGCCTATTGTTTTAGCCTATTTTAGCCTATTGTTTTAGCCTATTGTTTTAGCCTATTTTAACCCTAAGTGTTGTTGAGCAAAACTCCTAAGACCTGGCTGCTAATGGCTAATCCATGATGGGTAAATATGTGGAGAACAATTTCCTCCATGGGATTCATATAAAAAAAAACAAAAAAAACAACATTATTATTATTGTTAGACAAAAGGTCACAACTTAATTGTTTTTATTTTGAATGTTATGTTTTGAAAAACCAAAACATCTGGATATTTATGACTTTGAGGAATTAGGTCTTTATAAAAATGACTTATGAATGCTAATACATTGATTTTTGAGCATCACATTGCCAGTGAGGTTTATGAATCAATAATACCCGACTAAAATGTAGTCTGTTCTTCTATGCCTCTTTAGTTCACCTCTATCTGTGTCTGCAGTGCAGTCACAGATAGAGTGCCGCACTAAGTGCCACACTAAGGACAGAAATTACAGCCTCTCATTCTGCATTTCCAAAATCCATCTGTCACATCTCCCAAGGCCTCTTTGCATCATCATCAGCAGTAATTTGATTTTGTCTTAGACGATGACAATGATGGAGATGGCAATAATCCCCTCTATGCATTCACAGTGGAATATTTCCCAGTAGCCTATATTGATCGGTACTGTTATTTGCCACAAGGATCAGTGTGATAATTAAAAACTAAACACAGCATCTGACTTCCGAGCTTTTATTACCTCAGGAAAAAAGAAAAGGTCACATGGAATGATTGAAGGCAAGGATGTGGATGAGCTTGACAGGTTTGGGTTTGTTTTGGAAGTGATGGGTTTTAATTTATTGTAAAATGGATTAGTGTATGGAGAGTTCACCATGGGCATTTCTGAACTACTCAAAGGTTGTACATTGTTGATTAAGCTGCCAGTTAATTTATAACAATAATAATAATAATTGATAATCATGGACTTTGTAGTTTACAGTAAAAAAACAAAAGCCTTTGATTTTTAACCATATGGACATAAGATTAATATTTTACATGAAATTGATGGTCACCTGGAAATTCATTCCTTGAAATACGGAATGACTTACAAATGATATCTAAGGCAAACCATCTGTTGAGGAAAACAGTGTCAGTGATAATGTGCTCTGAAGTTGAAATCAGATCAAAATCCAGGCTGAACATATATTCTTCAGGGAGACACTTTGTTCTTCCAGATCTAAAAAAATTAAAGCATGACCAAAATGAGACTAACAATGAGTGTGGAATGCTTGCAGAGCATGCACATTCAAATAACAAACAATATTAGATTAAAAAATAAAAATGAAAGTCCCAATCAACAAGGCAATGAAGCATTGTTAACTTTAGTTTGACTTTTGCCTCTTTCCCTCAAATCAATGATTATCATCATTATTTCTGTTAAGTAATATCCTTTGTCATAGAAATGCATGCTTTATGGTCTGCCAACTTACAACTCTTGTGCAACTTTTGCCTATTGCGGCCTGCTCAGTGATCTTGCCATGAACTGTGTAATAAATACAAGATCCAATCAAAAAAAAGACTGTGCATAGACACAGATGAACAGCATACAGTCGATAAGACACATTTGTCAATCAACACTTCTAAAAGGATCATAGGGTGCAACAAACTGAAGCTCTAACAAATGATAACACAGTCCATATGGCATGCAGATCCAATCCTTTTTTCACCACACCATTGGCATACACAGAAGAATGTGCATCTTTGGGTGCAACTTATTCTTTTTTTTTTTTCATATTCCGAAAGTTAAGTTATGATATGCGGCCTGGGATAGACGCCAGCACCCCTGCAACTCTGAGCAGCATAAGCATAGATCATGAATGAATGAACAAATAACAGTTAGGTTATACCATGTCCCTACCCACAGATTCCATCTCTGTCTACCTTATGAAAAAAAAATATATATACATACAAATATACATTTCAGCAGTTTTTTCATTGCAGTGCTGCTGTCCTATTTCCAGTTTCAGATCCAGATGGATATAATGTTGTGCAGATAAAACAGTGTGTAGCCACATTGACAGAGATTTATAATGATGTGCTTAGCATGATTCCTTTCTATAAATCAAAATCTTTGTGTAATCGCTCACATATGCACAAGACGATATGCACTCCTACGAAAAAACAAAAACGGACAAATGCATAAAATAAAATGAATCCCATGTATATCACCATTTTCATTCATTAACCTCTTAAAGTTCCTCTCCGGTCAGTGTAATTGCATGAATATTTGAACTCAAAAAAAAGAAAATATTTCAAAAGCCAAACTTAAGAACAAGATTGATCAAGCCCTATATTTCTAAGTATAGTGTGGTCCAGTATTCAGCATATACCAAATGGTAGAATCAAAAGTCAAAAAGGAGAAGCACCCGGTGGACCATCAAGAAATATGGACTGAAGTGAAGTAAAAAGACACCCTTATCAGAAAGGCAGAGTTCAAAAATTAGAAATATATCCAGATTTTATGCAACTTTGATTAAGGAAAGGATTAATTTAACATTTTTAAGCTTTTCATGTGGTAATATTCTAACTTACACAAATGTAGTCATCAAGGGAGCCGCAGCGATCACACAGAATGCCACAAAGGGCTGCCATAACAAAGTCTGAAATGGCCCGAGAAAACAAATTCAAAAATTGAATCCCAACTGCTAGTACAACCCTGAACAGTTTGAAAGGAATAAATACCCCAATTAAGGCCCAAACAGAAACACTGCTGTGTCAGCCATGGTACATCTTTTGTAAATGTTAGTATTGTATGGATTATGTCTTGTACAATTCTACCTATCTACCCATTCTGTTTACATGTGACAGACAATAAGTGAAACAGATATTAGATTGGTATCTATTGTATCTAAAATATATTTTATTCCAGACACACATTAAAGTATTTTAGCCAACATAATAGCATAATGATCATGCCATCAGTGGCAACATATAATACTTTTAAACCATCAGGGTAATGGCACCCATTGAGCACCCCCCAATCCTGCAATTGCAGCAATTGATTTTCCTTCTGCATGAAACAGAATATTCAAAGACTGCCTGCACTTGACTGTGTACTTACAATTTGCATACTTTATTTCTCAATTGTCGCGTATATATCCACAATCATTGCTGACCATGAAACAACAGGCGACAAATTGGAAAATAATCCAATCTGCATGGTTTGCATTTCTGCATTACTTGTATTTCTATCTTTCACATGCTGCCTTTTTAGTTGCTTTACTGTGTATCATTATGTATTTATTTTATAACCAGATTATATTGTTTGGCATTCACTATGGACAGCAAGAAAATAATTTTGTTTTATAGTCAAACATGTTTCTGGTGCATATGACAATAAACACTACTAAACACTACAAATCTTGAATTTTGAATGTCTTTATGCTCACAATTCTCAAAATGATTGTTGTGATCAGTTACACAAATACACTGTAAAACGTATGTTTCTACTCTAAATATCAAAGATGCCAGCTGTGTTGTATCACAAATACTTCCTAATTTTTTTGCTATTTACTTTCACTTTTCCATAAGCCTAATTTGTGGCATTGTGAGGAAATACAAATGTTCACACTGCGTGTTCTTTTTTCTGTCTTTGAACAGAACATCATAAGAGTGTTTTTGTGTGTATACAACAGCAGTGCATCTGGCCCCTAGACCTGGAGTTGGGCGCTGAGCAGAAGATGAGCCAGCTAAGACAAATGGCTTCTCTTACTGCAGTTTGGCAGCTGGGGCCCTCAATGGCTCCCTGAAGACGCCCCAATGAAGATCCACAATAAGGTAGCAGGGGTTCTCTAAAAGCACTGAACATGAAAGAGATGTCTGTAAATTAGAATTACAGTTGTCTTGGTCACATTTCTAGTGGTAGCAACTGCCAGATCAATGACTGAGGCACCTCTAAGTTTCACGAGAATACTTCATCAGTTTGGACTTCCAAGGAACAAAAACTGGGTCACCAGTCAACAGTCTGAAGCTGAAATAAAAGGAAATCCAATAACCTTTATTTGTATGGCCTATTAGGGAGGCTGAAGTAGATCAATTGAAAAATGTCTTTATTAAGAAAACTGCTTGCTAACGTAATATCAGGAAATCATTGGTCAATTTGGAGATAGTTTTGCTGTTCATTTTCTTTTTTCTTAATTTAAAAATAAGAAAATTTGGCACATTGGCTTGAAACACAGAGCCATCCATCTGATGCTGAATGTTGTTGTCGTTGTGGGGTAATAAGAAACAAATTTCACAGGAAATATCTCCATGGGAAATAAAGAAATCAGACTGTACCTATGGAGGAACAGAGTTTGAGGTGCTAACGTTTAGCTGGCTCTGCTTTATGGCTACAAAAATCAAAAGCCACTTCAGCACCTAGGATCCCAAGAGCCAACAGCGTGTTGCAGTCTAGACCAACACCGGAGCGTTTTATTTCTTTTATATATTATATTTATATTTATATTATATTGCACCAGACCCTCACCGGGAGCAAAAACAAGCACTCCCTTGGGAAAGGCCATTTACAGCGACATACAAGGGGCAATGCATCAGGCCACCTTTTAGACCCATCAAATTGACCTTAAAGACGGTCCAGCTGAAGATTTAGCAGAAATTAATGGCTGTGTGTCATTGAGATGGAGACAATGAAGGTGAAAGGTAAATGTCCCAGATGTTTGTGCATGTGTAGGCCGAAAGTTTACATACAAACCCTTGTTCTTTGTGTGCAAATCATGAATGTCATAAAGGTTTATGCTCTTAAAAGCCCCTTTGGAGTGACTTCAACATATTTTATTATGCAGTTACAACTTATATATTTCAGTAGTGGTGGATAAAAAACATACCATTGCAGTGGATCCTTTCATATGTAACTGAATCAGATGATAGATGTGGCTTTAATAATCAAATCCACTGGGGTGGTCACCTGGGAATTTGCCCTAGGATGTGGATGCCTATGAAATCCTTTAACAGTACATCATAGTAAATTAAAGATTACCTGTAGGAAAAAACATAATAATGAACATCAGGAAGTACTCTTTGAATTGCAGCCAATGTTATCTAAAGCACAGAAACATTAATTACATCAGAAAATAAATCAAAGGAAAAATATCCATATGTATTACTGAGAATTAAGTCACCAGATCAACAACTGACCTCAGAGGTGAGTAGTGAAAGATCATATGGTCATTTTTTTCCATAATTCTTACATTCACTGAGAGTTTTTGAAAAAGAAAAAATAAAGACAATAGTGAAAAACCTCCTTTTATGCCACCTCTCAACAAAGTTGCACATAAACCGAGGTTGTGCAATACAAATAAATGGAAGAAAGAAAGAAAAATCACAATACAGAAAGCACCATTACTGCTCAGGCTTTTACTGAGGTCAAGTTTTCATTTTCAGAATATTTTTGTTTTTCAACCCTCTCTCTTACAGACTCAACAATGCTAGTGTCATCAATCCATCTATCTGTCTATAACAGTTTTTGTGAACTTTTTAAATACAGGAAATGTAATTAATAGATTAGAGTTCCAAAATTCAAGGAGGCTGCTACAAAAATGCATTTGGAAAATGGACGGATTTTAACATGTCCATGTTTTTGTAATGCCATTTTTTGAGATGTTCAGACAGCAAGTTTAAGGATTGCATTAATAAGATCCATTTTTATTTGTGAGAGATCCAGGCCTCTGGTGGTCCCAAGGTTTCTAACGTGTTGCTACCATGGCCTGACCAAATCCAATGGTTATGCATAAAAAGAATGTTTTTTCTGTTATTTAATGATAACGTAGAAAGACATTTCATTTCATTATGGATGTAAGACCATTGACTGGGATGGCATTGAATTGAGAAGGATATTTCCTGCTTTATACTCAAATCACTTGTTTGATTGATTAGTACTTTTAACAGGACACCAATTAAAATAAATAAACCCAAGTTGAAACTGGAGTGTTGATAAAACATTAGAAAACAAATTACTTCAAACATTTTCTATCCCGCCAGACAGTCATATCAACGCCATTCACAAATGTGTTGACCCCTCCACCCCCACCAACCACCAACAGATACCCCCTTGTCTAGTGATTCTCCTAACCTCTGAGACTATGAGGAAATGAAAAAGGATTAACCAGACTCTGAATCAACGAAATTACTTTAACTGACTTCTTGGGGTAACCGCAGGCCAGGCACACAGCATGTTTAAGTTGACATTTCAATTATACAAGTAATTTGCATTCTATTTGACTCTGAATGACAACGCCATATTACGGATTCCATCAACAGCTTTTGATTTCCTCCATTCATAGACAAGCAGAGGAATAGTGGCTTAATCAAGGTGTGTAGGTTGTAGGTTTACTGTCATTCTCTGACAAAAAGAATAAAAATAAAAAAACGCTATTATTGTGGGTCCATACTTCTATCAAAATCTTAATGTGTCCAGTGTGAATTGAATCTTCAAATGCAGAACCTTACCTTATTAAATAAAGATCACTTACTGAACAAATCTATCTCAAATATGACAGTCTGGTGAAAACAAGAAAGAAAGGGGGAAATTATTGCTTTGTGGTTATCACATGAAGTCGTAGACAGCAAGGCTTAACTCCAGCGTGATCCTGTTGCTAAGATACTTGGTGATATCAGTAAAACAAGCCCATAATTCTACAACTTAATTGATTCGAGACGATGCATGTCCTCACATATTTTGTCATAGGGAGGATAAAGTCTCTCATTTGTAAGGTTGTATTGCTTTCGACAGGATTACCATTTTATCTCATTGAGCCAGAATGATGAAAAAGATGAGTTTGACATATTACAGTTGCAATAGACACATAAGATTTTCTGTTAAGTGAGTATCAACTGCAAAACAATAAAATCTGGAATAAACTGCTAATCCGCAAGTGTTTAAATCTTGATATTGTGTGTCATTGTATACTGAGAATCATTATTTTTGTGTTTCAAAGCAAAGATGAAACTCGTAAATCAATCAATTTCAATATTTCTTTTTAATAACTCAATGTCATTGGCTTGTTTTTCCTGAGACAATATTATCTAGCTTCATATGCAGATTTGTCCTCCCATTCAAGAAATAAAAACTTGCATGTTCTAAGTCACGAGAGAAGTATCCGTCCTAATTCCAAAGGATAGAATTTTCCTAGCAAACTAGAGGATAGGCATGAGTCCAAGAACCCCTTTCTGGTTGGTATATTTGAGGCTGCTTGTTTTACACATCCTTTGCAAGACCAAATGATACTCGATACATATGACAAAGGGTATTTATCAAGTATATGATTTATCAAGTATATGATTGTCACTTACGACAGTGAGAAGCTTGGCTTTGATAGATAGATAGATAGATAGATAGATAGATAGATAGATAGATAGATAGATAGATAGATAGATAGATAGATAGATAGATAGATAGATAGATAGATAGATAGATAGATAGATAGATAGATAGATAGATAGATAGATAGATAGATAGATTCCATCGTTCTCAAGGGAAGCTGTACTCAGGCCTGTGTCACATTTGTAAAGAAGCAACAAAGAATCCTGTAATGATCACATAATAATCCATCCCCCTGCAATTCTAACTGGGAACTAGTTCTTCTCTTAACGCCACAGACATACTGAAGCACACCATATCCCCTCTAAGAGTAGAAATTGTGGTGTCCACCAAGATACTGTGAAAAATTCTGTCCAACAGATATTGCCAGCTCTCTTTTATGGAAATTGATATTCAGTTGTCACCTTTCTATCCCTTCTCTCAAGGTCAGAACATGATGGGTGGATGACCAGAAACGAGACAAAGGTAATGAGTTTGAAATGGCATTTGGAGTGGTGAAAGGCTTCACACTCGTACCTGACCAGTCATACAATGGATTCAAAGGGGATAGACAGTGTTAATAAAAGCAAAGCAAAAAATTACCAAAATCTTTGCTTGAGACAGACGAAGAGAAGATTCTGTTTTAAGCTTGCTTCAGATCCGATGGACATGCGAACAATCACATTACAAAAGTATTGAAAACCAAACAGCTTGAGTTACATTTTTTATAAACAATGTTTGTTTTTTCTTTTATTTTATATTCGAGTATTTTGATTTGAACTATTTTGATAAACAAAATGTGTGTTATAAGGCAACAGCCATAGATTAGTCACTAGCGGAGTAAAGCAAGCTAGTGACATATTTCTGGAATCCTGGGTAGTCTAAATTGTCTCAACAAAATATATATATTTGGAGCTATTCAAACTATTTTTTGCAAAGTTTGTAATGTAAAGATATCTAATGTTCTGAAAACACATCGGGAGTTCATGTTTTCAATTGCAAGCTCTGTAACTTAAGTGATAATGTAATTTATTTGTATATTGTTCATTTTTATAATATATTGCATTTTTAATTTTTATTTCTTTTTTGTACATATCTTTTTGACAAATCTGTTTTAGTGATTGGGATGTAGATGATGGTTTAGCTAAAGAAGACTTCCATCAACAGGAGGAGGAACCTACGGGTCTCACTAGTTTTGTCTTTGACTCTCACCATGTTAGGTTTATCATTAACTTGAGACTGATTATCAAATTCTGGTCGGAGAAATGACTTCTGCCGGTAAATGCAACTAATTATACCAAGATAACCCCCTGGACACTTTTTGTATTCTGCCCCAGTGTTTGCTCTCGTAAATTTCTTCTTATACCCCAGAGTATAACTGGCCATCACTGGCCAGCGACACAATCATTTTCAGACCAACCATGAATGACATACACTTTTTTTTCAATTGTCCTATCAATAGCACAGAGGAGCCAGATATAAAATGTTTTTTCCAAGCATCTTACTGCACTCAATCTAAACACCGCTCCACCGTGAGAGCCGAAAATGTTTGTTTACTCAGAAACTAACGGGTCTTCCTGATTGCCATCCAAACAGTAATGGCCAAGGATAAGCCAGATCAATAGCCATCATCTCCAATTCCTAAAGCAATAACATTCAATAGGAAAAGCCATTAACTTTTACTTACCTTTTCTTTATTTTGTTTAACCATAAGAACAGCCAGTCCTGATGAAAGAGGAATGTAAAAGTGGCCATGTGAGGTTATGGGTCTTTCATAATTGGAATGTTTTATTTATCGTTTTATTTGACTGAAATATGATAAATTGACTGAACTTGCAGTAATAAAAAAAGATTGAGACAGTGAATAGATAACTAAATTGCAAGAAAATGTTTTTGTAGCCTGATCAAGTACTGAAAATTTCAAATCATGTTTGTGACAGATACTGTGTTCTTGTAGCTTTGACCTTGAATTCCTGATTTATGGGTGGAGTTTTATCTTTATCCAAGCCATGATTGCCAACACCTAAGAATAATGCCAATTTATAGCCCCATAACCATTCAAATTCAACACATATTTTTTTCTTTTCAGCTCTCTCCATTTTTTAGCAATCTTTTACAAGCTCTCCATTTTCTTTTCCTTGGCTACCAAGTAATCTGCAGATGCGTATGTTTTACTATAATTGCCATTTGGGCGATTCCATGTTGGTCCTACAATAAAAGCAGAGTTCTCTCCTTGGTGAATTTCTCCAGGAGTAAACCATTTCAATCATTGTTGAGGTATTTTGGCTGATGTTAAAAAAATGCTGTATATGTTAAAAACTATTTTCATCACCTTGTCCATCCCTACTTTGTTAAATATTGCTGTTCGTTCCAGAAATGCACTTGTTTGTCTCCATAGTTATTCTTACTGGTGCAAAGTGAACCAGGCTTCTCAGTCTTCTATTCTATTGCTTTTGTTCAACTTAGTCTATCTAATCTAATCAACACTTCACACTGCCTCTGTATAACCTTGCAGCTAATTCTAAGGACTTCCATGCTTACATGGCAAATCTGAAGTTTTTACTTTTTTTTTATTGTCATGCTATCACACTTAAAGTGCACTGTCACAGAGGATGCCAGTGGGAAATTCTTGCTATCTTCAATTGTATGGATACTGCATTTCAATCTTCACCCAGTGCAGAGGTGACATTTGGAGCCAGAATCTCTGCTGTTATGAGTAAGGAATGGAGCAGCATTATGACAGCAATGTAGTGCTGAAAACTTGTTTCTCCAATAAAAGTAGACAGACAGAGGTAGGGAAAGTTACATTTTTCCTCCCGTCCTTCTTACCTGTATTTTTGACTCGAAGTCCAAGTCGGCCTTTGCAATCATCTTTGACTCATGTTTGAATATAACAAAGCCATATACATGACAAGAATAAATTTGTATATATAATTAGAACAGGCAAACCCGCATCAGAAAGATAAGTATGACAAAGGCAAAAGCCATATTGGTGAAAATGTGCTTCATTAATCAGAACTCCATCTGTGAGACTGATTTGTATGATGATGATGCATTTTCATGAAATTACTGAAATTGCATAGTCTCACATTAGAAATATGATGTACAGTATATGCCAGTATACATACATTTCCAGCAGGTTGCTAGGTGATGCAATAACAGTAATAGATTAGGTGTAGGAAATTTTCATTATTTGGGCTAATATGGTGTAAATCCATTCTAATTAAGCTTTTTTTAACAAAGCAATTACTCCTCAGAGCATCTCTCCCCAAAGTAATTACCTAAAAATGGCCAAAGCAGATAAATATAACTGAAATGGCATCATGTGTATTTCTTTCCATATTCAGAGAGAGATCAATCAATTCACTGATTTTCACACATGCTCTGCATCTTTTCATTAGACAACATATAAAGTTTCTCGAACAAGCCAGCTGAGTCTATGGGAAAGAAAGATATCAAGTGCTGTCAATTTTATGGTCCTCTAAATCCGTGGATGTTAGGAACAATTGAAATTAATCATTCCACATCAGCAGAGCAGTGAGTACTGTTTCCAAATTTATCACAACACCAGCCGTTGCCCTCGCAGGCATCTGTGTCTCACCTCCTGCCCACAACAGGAGACACACGATGTCAGCTGTAAATTGGGTGGTGACTGTTCCAGCTTTCAATAATCCAATTTAAAGCATGCAGAAGACAGCAGAGCACAGCCTGGGTAGCACAGATGCTTAAAGAAGTTAATGCAAATAATGTTATTATTTAAGCAAAATCAACAAATCACAGGGGCATTAAAAGTATGAAATTCACAATTTATATTACATTTTATATTTTGCATGTTGTCAAAATTTGTTTGTGTGGTTAGACAACACAACATAATAGTGCTGGGTTATTACTCCCGTAGAACACATTTAGACATACAATATCTTCTAGCTGTAATTCCAACAGGGGTGAATTTTCTGAAAGTTTTGGACATCATTATTGCTGTGCATGGAACTTGCCTTTCAAGCATTGTAATTTGACTGCCCTATTTAAGAGCTCTTCACAAGTGATACAGTGCATGACTGTGGTTTAACAGGACATAATCACACTCTAATGCAGGGCTGTTAAGTCAAGCATTAGAGTCTTTGTCATTGTCAATGTAAAGACTGAAGTTGGACCATCTGAAAATGTTGATGGTGGGAAAAAGAGAAATGAAGTTTCTTGAATCAATACACTCTGTATATATGTATAAAACCCCACCAACCACACAGTTGTACTGCTTTTATTTGCAAAAAACTTGCCTAAACAGCTGCAGCCCTTCACCAGGAACCCTGGAACAGCTGTTTTTAAACTCTCACACACACACACACAAGCACACATGATACACTCCCTATGAACCGCTCTGCAGTTGCCTTGTATCTTTCCTAGGTGGAATCGGGTTGGACAATGGCATGATGGGTTGTTATTCCGTGGGCGAGATGGATAGTGGAATCCTCCACAAGGTCACCTCTGAGGTATGGAAGGGAAAGAGTTGAGGCTTTGACAGTGTAATGGACTAGTGTCACTCTGGCCAGTGATGCTCGACAGACTAATAATGTACTGTTAATTGTACTGTTGCATTTCCATGTTTTCTGTGTTTGGCAAATAGCCCTGTTTCAAATCATACGATATTGAGTTGTGCAGCATGAATGATTGTTGCCAAACTGCAATGTATTTAGCTGATCTTTTCAGATAATTATAAATTATAAATAAAAAAGAAAGTACACTAAAGTAAGATTAAAAATATGTATAAGAAAATTGATATGTAAAAAACATTTGAAGAGGGAAGTCCATAATTAAATGATTGTGATTGCTACTGTTATTTTTTCAGAATGAATTAATTGATTCTGATTCTGATTTATGATTAACTACTGAAACCATAAAATGCATGTCATATCAAAATGCTCCATTTTATGGCTACATTATAATTTCTAACAAACAATGCAGATGTACCTGTCATTTATTTTAGAATTGCAAACAATATAATCTACAATCCAACTTCATTAGAATATGTCTCTTCAATAAAATTCATTCGAGCAGAACAAATTACAACATCTTAAATGTGACTGAGGAAATAATTAAAGAAGGTTGAATCTAAAACATTTCCATGCAAACTGATAATGCATGTTTTTGCATGTTTTTTATGACATTGTGTAGATGTGTTTGAGGTGCAGGCATGTGCCTGCGATCCATCAAATATTTGACCCAGACACAAAGTGAGATTTGGTACACATAAAGCATGAGTAATTAGCTGATACGGAACTGATGCAGCTTGCAAATCTCATCAATGCCAATGATACTGTATGTCAATGAGGCTAGGCAAACTCACATGAGATCATGCTCATGCTTTAATTACCTTGAAAAGAACAAACTTTGGAAGAAAAAGGATCTTGAACTTTCATATATATTGATCTTAATTATTTCAACCCCAGAGGGTTCAGCAAACGCACAAAGTGAAAACAGAAGAGTGTTTCTGCCTTCCCTCCTCCTTCTACTGACTGAGCTTTTGCTCTCTTGGTGTGGAGATGTTTCAGAAAAAAACGAAAAAAAACGAAAGGAAAAATAGCCCGGGGCACCTGGCAGAGGATTTGACCTGTTCCCTCGCAGTCTGAGGCAAAGAGGAGAAAAACACACTTTTTCCCACACTAGCCATATTCAGGTTTAAAGGTTGGAAAAGTAAAGCGGTGCCCCTATAGGTGGAAGCCTTCAGCTCTCTCTCAATATGAAGGTGCGTGCAGGAAGGAACAATTCGGACATTGTGCTGACCCGCCCTGTCTGCTCTCAGCTTACACACCCAAAATAAGATAAATAATAATAAAGGTTTCCACGTCTATCAAGGGTCTGGGGTGTGCCGCGTCACGTTAATTTACCCTCAGTCTTATGGCATCACAGCTAGTCACGCGATGGTGTGTTAACCCCCTTGATGATGTATTAAGTTGGATATATAATATACCCTAATAGATTAAAGTTCACCCAGTGTAAACTTTCATTCTGCCTTGTGTTTGGTCCATTCAGTTCCAGTTAATGAAGTGCTTCCAGTTCCCAGGCATTGAAATATTTTTAATTTTGACCCAATCAAAAAGAACAGGCTTGTGCTTTCATCATAGCAGCATTTATATTTAGAATAAAATATATCTGGGGTCACAAATGAAAGAAATGTAACAAACTCACTTTAACAAATGACAGTTTTTTCATGTCAATCACACAGGCATCTGATAACTCATGCTTTCCATAATTCTACCACATAGCAATGAACAATAATCATATTTCATATTTCCAAGAAGGGGCACATGGAATTGCTGACACAGTTTTTTCCTGCACTGCGTTTTCATGGTGGAGTTGTGCCTGATGATGGTTATGATAATTTGATCTGAGAAGACACAGAGATTTTGAACTAGCAGAAAGGAGAATGCAAATCCCCTGGTAAATCCCTGGACTATATATCCCCCAGCCTGCTGGGAGAGTTTAATATCTACTGAAATGATTAAACTGAAAAGGTGAAACCAGCATTGTAGTAAGAAGTTGTACTGCGCGAGAGCAATGGGGAAGCAGGCTAATTGTTCACAGTGAAACTCTGACCTTGACTGCATGTATTTATCCAGAATTATCTGTTCAGAATGCTATTTTTATTTATTTTTTCAATTATTTGTCTTTTTCCCCCATTTATACAAACACACACACACACACACACACACACACACACACACACACACACACACACACACACACACACACACACACACACACACGTATACAAATAAGTATATGTATGGTCTATACATTGAATGTATCTTTGACCACTGCATGGACACCTAATCCGCCAATAAAAATAATTTCTTAATTATCCTTCCTTTTTTAGTATTACTTTCTTTTATGTTTTCTATATCTTTTAATTGTTTCCTTTTCTTTTTAAATCTAAGGGTTTTACTGTTTCTTGAAGAGCATTGAAATGTGCGGCTTCCACCCCAAGCCTTAATAAACCACCTCAGTTCTCCGACCTGCATGATATTTGCTAACACGAGCTTAAAATTTAGACAGCATTTTCTGTGCAAATCATTTGTTATCTAGTACTTTGATATTTCATTAATTGTTTTTACTCACCTGTCTGTCTTTCACCTGTGAATACCTGAAACTGCCTACACCTTTGTAAGTCAAAATGTTTCAATGGACTATATAAAAAATGCAGTGTGTCAAATATATGTATCATGATTAATTGATAAAATCTTCAATTACTTTTAATATGCCTCCATTGTCATTTTAGTATGTCTCTTGTTTTTGTCTCTTGTATGTCTTGTATGTCTCTTGTTTTTGACACTTTTTGCCAAACCTATGGCATTGTATTGCCTTTCATTTTATTGCATCTAACACACAATTTTGGTATATTCTCTTCTTGTTTTATTTCACAAGTGGATAAAAAGACATAACTAGCATTGATACACCTAACACCACAATTCAGCATGATCATGAATAGGGACTAATTACTTTGCTGAAACCCGAGCACTTATGCACACCTGTAAATGTGTACATTAATAGATGTGGAAATTACAAATCAGGGGAGAGAGGAAAAAATAAAAAAACATTAGCTTTCTCCAAACCTTCATATGTAATGTCATAAAAAGGACATGGAAAAGGTAAGTCATCTGTGAAGATAGAAGTCTTCATTAAAAACGTTTTAGAAACTTTGAATAAACAAATTAAGTTAAAGTGTCCTTAATTAAAGGTCAGATTGCCTGTGAGATTTCTTTCAATAGATAAACAAACCCACTTGGACGTACTTCTGTTTTTTCTCCCATAATTAATCAAACAATATCAAACAAAGTAACACGTGAGAATTGATCAACATGGAATAAAATAAGTATCAGAGGATTCAGAGGCTTTTTGTCTTGATCTATTCATCAGAAATTCTTTATATATTAGCAAGACAATATTCACAATCATGTTGGAAATGTAATTATAATCCGTATTAATTATCAAAAATTGTGCTTAAAAAAAATTGGAGGACAAAAACTCCCCCTAATCAGCAAGCAATTAAGTATTATTTATTAATTTTAGTTTTTAGTCACTCTTTCTCCATGCCATAACTAGTATAATTCAGGTATTTATAAGTACATTAATACATATGTAAATGCACAAAGTTGAAAAAAGAAAAAGCGAGACCATGGTAAAGCAAAGTATCACTCTTTTGCTATAAAATGTCCGTCTGCAGTTAAGAGTTGCACCCTATAAAAACATATTCATGAAAATGTCAAGGTCATTTACACTTTGGAGCCTTGTGCTTTACATATTCCAAATACACGACAGTTGTTTCCATAATTTTAATAATACCAACATCAGTATCACAACACATGGATATACTGTCGCCAGGATCAAGCAAAATATGTACCCAGGTTTCATTTTCTCCTCTGTCCATACCCGATCTTTTTTGTTTAAAAGTACTTTTTATAACTCCTTTCCCAAAAAGAACCTTCAACTTAACCAGTTAGAGCACAAAAAAACAAGAAAACAAAATGTATTTTTATGTTATGAATTGACCTGCTAAAGAGTATCCAGACACGAAAGCAACCAACTTGCAGGCAGAAAGCGACGACTCATTCTGGCTCCATACACAGTAATTCTGCTCGAGCCCCTTTAGTCTCTACTTGCTAAATCCTCTGTTAGAGAAAGAGGCCGAGTTTGATCCCCTGCAGGATCTCAGTTTATCTCTCTTGCAAATCTGCTGCCAGATGACAGGGTCAGCTTTGTGGACTGTGGCTGCCCACGCTCTCTTAAAGATCGACACGATGCCTGGTGCCTCAGTCTTTCAGCTCCTTACCTGTTCTGGTCCATTGATTTATAAGGGATCAGGGAGGAAATATATATATATATATATATATATATATATATACACATATATGTGTGTGTATGTGTGTGTGTATATATATATATTTATATATATATACACATCTTCAAAGACCCAAATGATATCTTGCTGTTTATACTTTGCTGTTTATACTTGCTTTCTAATCAACGTTTATTGAACCATTTAAAATATTTCCACTTCAAAAGACTTCATCCGGCAAGCAGATGAGAGTTACCCATGTTTGAACGTAACAATATTGACCAGGTGTCAGGTATGTAGATCAAATGGTATGATTGAACTGTCCAACACATACAATACAATATCCAAAAATGACAAGAGATACCTTCAAATAAACTGAATGTAGAGAACAACTGATGAAAGGAAATTAAAACACAATTTAATGAACACACAATTTAATCTTAAATTAAATCAAAATATGTAAAAAACACAGATATTTCATACAATATAAGATGAGGGCAATACAACTCATAATCAAAAAATAGGCTTGAAATGTGAAATTTGAAATGATCAAAAAATATTGTTGCAAAGGACCATGCTAGGTTCCTGTATTTTTGTAAACAGGATTCACTTGCTTTACTATTTGCTCCTTTTCCTTTTTCTATCCATACGACTCTTTACTTTCTTTATTTTCTTAACAGGTTTTTTTGTGTCAGGCACCATACACTTGTCTGTTCAGCAGTTCAACATCCCCCCTGTTTGCTATTGTCGTTATTATTATTGTTATCATTTTAAAAAACTGTATTGCATCTCCTCTTAATAAGACAATTGATTCCAGTTGGACCTACATTTGTGATAATATATTATGTTCATCCACAAAATCATATCCTCTCGTCACTGCCATGTCATGTGTCATTATTTCATCAGGGTTGCACAACCAGCTGCTGTTGCTGCTTGCTCATTAAACATTTGTAGAGTCAATACAAATTCCACCAAGGCTCCCTTCCTCTGGGCAAACAGTGGAGAATACAGTATGTAAACTGTACCACACTCATCATTCACCTCCACAGAAAATAAAGCTATTTTCCCAGAGTACTGTATCAATAACTCAGGGATGGAGGGGGGTCCCGGAGCAATCTGTGGCAAATTATTAAAAGCCCATGTCACATCTGGCAGATGAGAAACTTTGCTGCTGCTGGGAGCTAATGTCCCTGCTGAGAATCATTGATGATTGTTAAATATCAATGGGAAATATCAATTTGTCGTGTGAAAGTAGTTTTCCTGGAGGTAAAGATTTTGATGCAATAAATTATAAAAATCAATCATTCATCCAGGGAGGCATTACTGGTGCTCAGCATGCATATAATGCTGTAAGAATACAAAACAGACTAATTTTAGCCTCTGAGATGAGGAGCTGATTCCTGTCTCACTGAATTTTATATCCTGTGTAATAACACCTTTTGTTGACCAATTTTGTGCCCTTCATTTATCGTGCAAATTCTGTCAGGTTTCATTTAGTAATATAAATGCTGAGGTTTTCATTTCCTTGGTTGTGATTTGATTGTGTCACTAAGTTTGCAAACATGAATTACTCAAAATCAAGGTCATTACCATTCCTAAAATGTGTTTTTGTGAATCTAACATTGCTGGTGTAACCATACATTTGTTCTCTCTCTACAAGAGGGTGGAGTGGCACATGTAGAGCCTTGCTGAATTTTTCAATACTTTTGTCCCTGGTCTCTAAGCAGACTGTTAGCTAGTGTTAGCTATCAATGAAACATTTATCAATGCAAAAATAAGAAAGCTACCTTAATTTTTGAAAATGTCATGGTCCAGAGATGTGTTGAGCGTTTTAAAAAATTATAAAAACAAATTGTATACAGTTAACTTTTCACAGTACCTGTACAGTAAGCCAGGGGACAGACTATGTTCTTGTTAATGTTACATAACTATTTACTTTTTGTTGTCATTTTTTTAAATGACTATGTACAAATATAAATAACGTAAAGTATTTGTCACACAATTCTGAATCATTGGCAAGTTGCCTAACTCATCTTGGACAAGTGGAATGCTTAGTACATTAATGCACTGGACTATCAGATCATACGGCACGATCTTCTTCTACTCGTCATGCAGACAGAGAATGGGGCTCCAAATCTCTGCTGCAGAGACTGTATCGACTGCTGCGGTGAGTAATCTGGCTACCGGTATGCCGCCCCTGCACTGCGAATGTGAGAATAGCCTGAGAGCAAAACACTCTGGGGCATGCTTATGAGACGTCTTCCTGTGATCCTGGGTAGGGAGGCCCTGGTGGTTCATCCTGGATAGGACATTGCAAGAGATACTACAACCCTGCTCTGCATCACAAGAAATGTCTGACTCTTGTAAAGCTGGGTCTGTAAACATTACCGATCATTAAAATACACGGAAAAAAATATTGATACAATTTTATTTGTTCACTTGTGATGTGGTGTAATTGTTTGAGCTCAATAGAGGCCCACATTCAAATGACTGCATTGTTCATACAAAAGAAATCATTAAGGTAAATTAATAACAATATAGCATTGTGAATTATGAGACAGAAGCTCCTTAGATCTCATTTTATCAAATTACACATTTTTATGACACATTATTACTGTACCAACCCAACTTGCACACTTCATTTAGCTAAAGTTCACAGGGGCAAAGGGTGCAAATACTCAAAGTTAGTTGCTCTCCCCCACTCATTGGTGACTTTGAATTTCCTATGCCATGGACACTTTGAAATTGAGTTTATTTTCAGGCCCTTCAAAAGACAACACGTTCTCTTTTTCATGGTGTAAATTCTTCAGAGCCTGAATTATGACAACAGATGCAAATAGTTTGTGTATATTTGGTCAGATGTTCTGTATTTATTTCCTTCATATATTACATTGTATCTTGGGCAGATCTTTTTCCAAAAAAGCAACATTTTATTGGCCAGGAGTTCTCTCATCAGTTGAAACAAGATTTAAGAGATAAGCCAAAAATGTAACCTTAACATGAACTTTCTATGAACATATGACCCTGATGGTATGATCTTCTTCTGGAGTGAGACTAAATAACTCCAATGTGTGCCAAATAATTCCCATAGAATTAATATTTATTCAATTTAACCAGCCAGGAACTTATTTTGCTTATGATTATATCGCAAATTTCATTTGTGAAAATCAAAATTTTCAACAAAGAAAACATGCTGTATTGGCGATTTGTCAATCCAAAAGAAAAAAACATAATAATAACAAATTGAAACAAAAACCTAAAGCGACGCTTTCTGTCACTGAATTAATGAGGTTTACATTGCAAGAAAACTGAGGTGCCAGACAGTCAACACTACACCTCAATAACCAAAATGAAACAAAGTCCAAAGATAGCTGATGGCTGTCAATCAAACTCATCCCCAGCTGCCTGCAACCGTCAGCCATCACTCTTTTCCCATGGTTCCTGTGGGTTGGAGTATCCCTGCCCATGTTTTTAGACAAACAGATCAAATTCCTCTTCAAACAGGCCGCTGCTGTCCCGTATGATAACAATGTAATAATTCAAAACAAATGATTCAGCTCTTTGATGAGAGCACTTTTATGGGTCACGAAGCCTCACACTGACATCTGTTTGATTTTATCTTCTTGAACTTTATCCTCCGCTGGAAAATTTACTGGCTCTGACCAAAGCAGCGTGTTAAAGCCAGACTAATGGAGGGGCAAAGACAACTGAGACACTGGGCAGAACATGTATTAGCCAGTAAAGCCAACAGTAGACAGTCCTCTCACTCTAAAAGGCTCTTCAATGTTTAAGGAATATCACATTTTCAGAATGGTCCCCTGAGATTTTCAAAAATTAGCACCTTTCCAAATGTAAATTTATATGATGGAAGCTGAAATAGGGGTAGTAGTCTGATCCTGCAGCGAAATCATTCCATTGAAGAAACAAATTTATCTTGACTTGGAACCAACTGTAGAGATTTGACCATGAATTTTGTACTCAGTGTCTCATCCTCAAAAACTTGATCTTTAAGAAGTGACTTTTTTCTTTTAAATAACCGGCAATCACATTTGAAGTTTACAATGTGGTCAAAATTACAGTAATAATGATGATAATAGTCTTTCTCCAAATTATTAAGGACTGAGGGGACAAAAAATATCAAGGTTGTAAGAAAAATAAAATTCATTTTAAAATTCATTAAATTAGTTTGTTATAGTTAATAAAAAAAACACCTATATGGTTAAGTTTGATTCTGTTTAAAGCCATACAGTCAGCATTTAATACATAGGTTAGTATATAAGTGTATATATATCCAATTTAATATGTCTTTATCCAGCTTTCCTAATCCATTGTATTTTTCAAATGATAAATAAAAAAATGTGATCAAAACCCTTTTAGCTCTGATTTTCTGGTCTAGAATTTTCTAGATTACCTGACTGAAAATGCTGCACATATTCTCGTTTTAAATGTTTTTTTTTTTTCTTAATGGATATGTGAATTTTGACAACAATGACTATGAGAAATCTGATGCAGAACACTTGGAGGGACAGTAAAATCTGTCTCTCTGCAGCTCACCATACATCACCAGAATATGTATGAACCTAATATAACAAGGCACAAAATATATCTTAATTTTTAATATCAGCACTTTAACTTCTCTATATTTCTCTAGCTGATGAGGGGCCGGAGGGAGCTGCCTGTGCTCAAGACCCTAGTGTGGTTGGAGCTGTATGCTAAAGCCATGGCCAGGCCCCAGAGATTTCCAGCTTCTTAGATGCCTATAACTCATCCGTAGCCCTGCTTCTGAAGGGAGATTTTCCCCCCTCAATCCCGGGCCTGAAATATCCTTTCAAAGGCCGCAGACTGGAGACAGATATGTAGGTGTTTTAGATAAGGTAGGAATTGCATTAAAGGATTTTTCCGTTTTAAAGCTGTTGCTATCTTTTTTTGCCCTTTCCCATAGACTTGAGAGGAGTAGCTGAGAAAGGATGGGAACAGGGGTAAGGGATGTACTTTGGGACAGACTAGTCCGTACATTTGTGGTCAGTTCACAGCTCATAAAAGACTAGTGCTAACCTCAGTAAAAATTGAATAATGCAGAGTGGCTAGAGACAGCACAGAAGCTTCTCAAGGAATACCATAAGTTATTGACCCAAGTTTGCAGCGAAATCCTCCAAGCTCATTGATCTATTTACCGGCATAATTATGAGGCAGCAAGATGAATCTTCATGTGGAATAAAATTCAGAATGATTCATTTTCTGACTCATGGGAACCCCTGCCACACACTACCATCAAATTAAAAGCTATTTCTCTGAGAACTCAGACTGAGATAATTTTATTTTGTATATTATGTGAAACAGTCTCACTCAGGCTGTGCCTTGTCAAAGTGTGGAACTGCTTTAAACAGCAGTCTGTTAAGGCCCCATTATAGATGGTATGTGCATGACATTCCCTACTTCTTCCATCCACGCTTCTGTTTTATGAGAGCTTACGCTTCACTTTGGCACTTATTCAAAAACTTTATAATTATATGGTCTCCTTTTTCCCCAGCCAACTGTGTTTACATTTGCCAGCTTAACATGCACATGGTCCAGTCCACACGCCACTCCTGCATAGTGCACATGTCATCTTGCTGTAGTGTTTGTTGGACTGGGCTGCACAGAGATTAGTCGCCTCGTTCCCTCTGGTGCCTCGGCATAAGGCCCGTCACCCAAACAGTTTGATGTGGGTACTTTGGCCTTTTTTTTTTAAAAGATTTAATTTAATCTGTAAACCCTCCTTATATGTGTGCTGTTGTCTTAATGTTGCACCTAGAATATAGACGAGAGACTATTATGTGTTCAAACACACCAATCATGTGAAATGTAAGTTTTTTGAAGCAGTGATGGAATCAAAGAGTAGCCAAAGAAATGCAACATTCTTACAGAACAATTTCCCATGTAATTCGTTTCATAGTACATGTTTTGATTTGTTAGACTTATTTTTTAAACACCATGTACAAAAATATTATGCTATGACAATTCATTCAAATATGTTGCCAATATCTAAAAAACAATTCTTGCAGCTTTCCTCTCTGTTTCCTTTGACGCCGACTTTAGGAACCCTCAGATTTAAGCAATTGCTTATAGGAACATAGTGAAACATGGGATAGCATTCCCACACAAAGTGTCCCACAGTGCATTGAAAAAGAACGTCTTACTCTAACACACGATAAATATGCCAGTGGTTATGATAGAAAAAAACATCCAATCATAAATTTAAATGTTCTGAAACGCTTGCTTAACCAAGCCCAGATATTTGTAGAAATAATATATCACATATCTCATATTGAGAAAATTACAGACGAGAATGTTTGAGCTGGGCACGGGCGCAAGAGTAGACAGGGACTAGGACCCACATGGTCAAAACCCACACATCAGTGAATTCATAACGGCATGAGAGGGAAAAATAAGAAAGAGGGAAGTGCGGCAGAGAAAGTTGCTGAAAACATTCAAAGGAGAAAGGACTGAAAATGCACAGAGAAAAAGCTACAAATTAGGTGGCACATTTTATTACTTAATATCTGGAAATGTTTGTACTGGAGGTTAAAACGAACAAACAAACAAAAAAAAAAGGAGAAGAAGAAAAAAACAACATCAAATCTGCTCCATTGGCAAGCCTGCTCCTATAACATCTTCATTTAGAGTCTGCAGTCCAGGACCAGGTTAATAGCTCTGTAAGGTAAGACTGGCTTCATTTTTATTCTTTACAATACCATTGCACTCCACCAGCGCTCACTGGCTCATTTATTGTTTAGTGTTGTACATTTTTCTTATTGAGAAGTGGAGTTTTGTACAGCCGAGGCAGAGATTAAGACAAATTCTGATAAGGAGTGGAAGTTGACTCTCAGAATTAAGGAGGATTAATGTTTAGCTCTGTGTGGCAGGGGCCTTCTCTGTGGCTGTGTTTACGCAGTGTTGCAGACCCTGTATTAATCCGAAATTAGTATAAAAGATCAGCTGTGGCCACTGAGGCGAACCTTCACAGAGCTTAGACCAGTAATCAAGTCGCACTTTGGGACAATGAGCGCCTGGAAGTTAAATAAGAGACCTGGCTTCAATGGACGGACGGGAGGTGGGGGACTGTGGTGGGGGTGGGAAAGCACTGAGGTGACCACATGGTTTAAGTGAGATCCACACACATGGCTTCTCCCCACAATGTGTGCCTTTTCCTCTTAATGTTGGGCACTCATGACTTTGATTTGTTTTTGTTGCAGCTGCAGGGGACATGAGTGTTTAACACCTAAAAGACATTTCTTCCTTTTTCTCAAAGCACATTTGAAATCTTAGAAGTGTATTTAATGTCACACAAGTTTACACATCACAGCACCGAGTATTACTTCTGTCACATAATTATAATGTGTGCTGAGGGATTATAACAATAAATAGTATAAGACTATAGCTGCTTGTAGCAAAGAACAACATCTCCTATTTCAAGGCAAACCAAAATTCAACAGAGTTGCAAGGAGAATCACTGGAGATGTTTTGGCAACAAAACCATCTTTTACAGGAAAGTAAAACTGTGTCAAATTGAAAACAGCAAGTATAAAAATTAGCAGTACATTTTCCACTACCAAACTGGCGCTGGCTGGTGCAAAGCAAGAGGCAGCACCAATGGATTCAGTTAGGAAAATAAAATAAAGGAAATATAGAGCATAAACCACAGGCCTTGGATGAATACTTACAAAACTGTTGATATCTGCATTATTTTGTATCTTTAAACCAGTCATACTGAGCAGACACACTTGAACCTTCGTCCAAAAAGAAACAATTTTATTGACATTTTAAATAAGGCTACCTATACATGTAGTGTTATCATGTGGCCAAGTAGATGTCTCGGCTGCTGCAAATAGAGTATTAGGACCTTGCCCTTGTAAATATTTTCCAAACTACATGTAAAAGGTACTTAAATTATTTATATATAGGGGTAGCGCATTGGCAAATTACAGTGTCCTTGAAAAGATACAGAAAATAGTCATCTCATCTCAGGCATTTCAGTCTCATCCTTGGCACGTGCCACATTACATTCTTCCTCATTCCTTTTAGTCCGTCTTTTGGATGCACGTTAATAGATGGACTCTAAATGAAAGGGTAATCGTGCATAAAAAAACAACAGCAACACAACCAAATATAATAATTTCAGGCATTTGCACCACATTGTGGTGCAAGCAACCTCCCTTCAAGTGCCAGGAGGGCACAAGTGAAGCCCCAGCCAGCCACTGCTCCTGCTAAGATTAGACAAATTAAACACTATTATTCACGTCACTCCTTCAGCTGCCCTTTTAAGTGGTTCTAAGTTAACTATCAGATACTATTTGATGTATGTAAAACTGCTTTCAACAAAGTTGGTATTTTCTTCCCTTCGTTTGCCTAATGGTACAGAAAGGAAAGACAAAGAAAGAAAAAAATAGAAGGTTAAACTGAAAGTGAGAATTTTAATCACAAAATGAAGGACCCGTTACATCAGATCTATTTTTTCATTTAACTGTAATCATTTGTAGACCGAAGGACCCTGGTTCGATTCCAACAGGGGACCTTTCTGTGTGGAGTTATCATGTTCTCCCCGTGTCTGCGTGGGTTTCCTCCGGGTTCTCCAATTTCCTTCCACAGTCCAAAAACATGCAGCAGGTTGATTGGAAAATTGGGAAAATAGCCCCAAATGAGAGAGTGAATGGTTGTCTGTCTGTAAATGTGGCCCTGCGATTGACTGGCAACCAGTCCAGAGTGTACCCTGCCCCTCGCCCGATGGCAGCTAGGATAGGCTCCAGCATCGCCGTGACCCTGAGAAGGATAAGTGTCAGACGATGGATGGCATTTGTAGACCAAGGTAGCATTTAATGTTACTTAACGCTGAAATTTGCATTTAAGAATTCTGTCTGATAATAATTTTCATGCAAAAACATAGTGTTTGGAAAAGTGCTGTTAATTCAATTATTCAGAAATAGAAAATAAGAACATAGTGAATGTTGAACAAATAAACTTTTAAGCCTGTATTCAGGGATCACAGATGAAAAAAGTTGTGGATAAATCACCTTTTATATTTTCCAGAACAACAACTATCAACTTACCTATCAATGTATTACTTATGCTCTGGTTATATATTGGTGAAAATTTCAAAAGGGAGGCTAGGCTCCTGCAGTAAAATTATTTCTGTATTCAGTATCCACATTAATTAACCATACGTAGCAATGATATTATGTAAAACTTTTGCAAGTGCATATAGTATTCATTTGCTAAGTTATTATATAAATGATTAATTGGTAGTTTTTGTTTAGTTATTAATGTTATTGAATAACGTCCAATCAAATTATCATGAAAACAGTGAAAAATATTAATGGACAAATTGATGGTTTTTGGATAAACTTTACATTGATTATGAGTTATTGAATTCATGTTATTTATGTGAATTAATCCACTCCCCTTAAGCTGGAAAATGTCACTTTCTATGTTTGTGCAACATTTAATTCTGATGTTTCCCTGCTGGATGCAAGCCACCACTGATAGCAGCTATGAAGGGAAAGGCGCAATCATAAATTCTCTACAGTGATGATTTTTGTAGGCTTGTGTCACCACAGGTTCAGCTACATAACCTAAATCTCTGTGGAGGCCTGTTACTAAAATGCTATTGCACATGTTTGAAGTGAATGTTTCTGTAGTTCCAAGGGCAAAGCCATCGTGAATCCCCTTGATAAATTGTGAAAAACCTCCAGGTGACTTTGGCTTGCAATTCATGTGAGGTCAGTATTAATCAATCATTGAAAAGCTGTTCTTCGATCTTAGCCCTGTAAAGTTAGACTGAGCATCACATGCAGTCATTCTTTATTCATTTTGTTTTTTTTTTTAATGCAGCCATAATGTGCTCATCTCATTGAGTTTAAGGGTTTGGTTCACTTGTGTCATAACTTTCTGCTTAATGCCTTTGCTTAATGCATAAAGGATAAAGGAAAATATGTATTTATTCCCAACATGTATGTTTGAGCCAACTCAATACAGTCATTTACAATATTTTATCATTTACTAAGCATGGCCACTGTCAAAGTGAAGGAGCAAAGTGGAATCATATCTCGTCAGATTTTATCATGTCGGGTGAAAAGGTCATTTCATTTTACTTGACACATTCTCTCAACCCGACATTGGATGTGATGCTGGTTGGGGGCTGATCAGCTCAAGACAGCTGGTGATGTGATGAATACCCTTGCTTTCAGACCCATCATAACCAGTCTACATGCCTTATATCAGTAATGAAATGCCCCCACCCATATTGGACATGCCTCACATCCTGTTTCCTTTTTTTAATAGTAACTAAAAGGAACAAATGCATTACAGAAAGCGGATGAACCATGTGTATAAAATGGACAAAAAGATGGAAACTTGTGTTAAATGTAGCTCGTCTAAATGAAAAAACTGAGTAAGCTTGAAGCTTGGGAGCTTGGAAAAAAAGTCCAGATAATTTTAGCCCCCCCAAAAAGTTGAAGTTGTATATCATAATGTTATTGAAAAATTGATTATCAGATAATTCACAACAGCAAGTAATTCAGCTTTAAATTGGCCGTTAAATCGCAAATATATCTGCTTCTATGACTCGGAAGATTTTGACCAGTTTAGGATAAGAAAGTGAAGCCGTTAAAACTAAAATTACGGCAAAGTTTTATAAATAGTAGCTCAATCACTCACCCAGTAGTTAGAGAGCAAACATTATCATCATTTTAAGTCAAGTGACTTCTGGATGTAAGATTAATGTTCAGTCTCCTTCGACCTTTTTAATCTCTGTCAAAACGCATAAGAGATATATCTAACTATTAAACTGCTTCAGTTTCCATTATGTTCATCACCCATCTGCCAAATGTCAGAGCAACTACACAAAGCAGCTGCTTTGACACTACAAGACTACAATGTCACTACAACAGGAGTAAGACTGAAACAAAACAGTAACATGGTGGGCAGCTAAACAAGGTAAAACTCACTCTAAAGGTCTGTAAAGCTAAGGGGAGCCATGTGTGGCTCTGGCAATAATCCTTTGGTTAAAATACGGATTGCACCAACTTTAAAGATAAAATCGGTTATCCTGGATAAACGGGTTCTGGCTGATATTTAAATTCAACAGGTCTCCCTTTAGGTTTTTGCACACAACACTTTGAACCCAGCGTTACATCACACCCAACCAGCTGCAGGATGGACTTGTGATGATAGATCATATCATTTAAATAATTGATAATCTATTGGCCACAGATCGCTTCAGGTGGGGGACTTTTGCTCTGGGGACCAGTGGGCTCAAACTGACTTCAAAATAATGCTTACATTTACCAGCATGTATTTGTTAATCCAATCAGTGTGCAAGGAAAATACCCTGTGGCCTTTTATTTATCCAACAAGCAGGTGTTTTTCACCATAATTTAAACATAGATTGAGAAGAGAGAAAATTTATTTTCAGTGCAGTACAGAATGAATTTAGAATGGCAGCCTTTGTCTTTGCTTTACCTTTTTTTCTGACCATTTCTAACCATTAATCATTTACAGCAATTTTAAAATAATTACTTTCACGTAAAAAGTGTTTATATTTAAACTTATCTTAAATGCATTAATGTTTGACATTTTTGTTTAATTTTTTAACCTACTGTGGAAAGAATGCCAAAAAACGGCTAGTGCTGTTAAGATGTATGGATTTTTTTCCTGTAATGTTTTTGTCTCTTCTCTTAATTGTTTGTCCTGATTATTTGACCCAAAGATGACTTTAAACATTTTGAAGTTTAAATGCAAAGATGTACTTTTAGATTCCCTGCGGAATATCAGGTCTGTACTCAAATATGATTTAAATTACATTTCTGCATTTTTTGTACTTTCAAGTCTCAGTACTTGTATATTTACTGAGTTGAACTATTTGGTTGAAATTTAGCTTCTTATTCAAGTATCTGTGTTTGTATGAAGATGATTGTACTAAGATTCTCTGAAGAGAAACTGCAGTGGTGACTGCAGTTCAAAAGAAGAGAGAAGACCACTAACTGGCTCCTCACATGAAATACAACACAATGGGCATAAAAGCAGCCCAGTGGTAGAGCATTCTTACTGGAACTGCAAGCAGGATATGCAGGGGCAGATAATAAAGATGTTCAGATCCATTTAAGGAGAAATTATTTCACCAGATTTCCAATGCAATTTGATTGTCAATCAAGACAAGTAATTTTTATTTTAATTTTCAGCTATTTATTTTTAACATTCAAAATAAGTTAAAGGCATCAGTTAAAATGACAGTCTTCTAAAAATTACCTTAATTTTGTTGACTGCAGTGTAAAAATAGTTCCTTCTGATGATGCTCCAGGAACATGTCAAGAATATCAGTGATCCAGTGCTAATCAAAAAGATTTCATGGATATAAAAATCAGTTATAATTATTTTCTCTTTTATGACACTTGATAACGTTTCTTGATAATTTTAGTTTGACCATCAGTCAATATTTGTATACTTCCTTCCTTCCTGTTTCGGGGTCACACCTAATTTATTGTATGTCACAGTACTGTTGTTGTAATTACATTTGTAATACAGCTGGGAATGACTCCATCTCCATGGCAGCCTGTAAACAGATAAGGGATGAAATAAATGAATGAATGCTTTTATAATTTGACCGCATCTGGCTAGGCTGTCTGCCGTATAGAGGATTTAGCAGCAGATGCAGAACGGACGAGCCACAACATAAGTGTTCAACATCAAATAAATAATGAAGACAACATATTCAGTTGCAAATTTCCGACAGTTGAGGTGCATCAGTGAAACCATAAAACACGGACTTTTGTTACACTATTTGACCAAAACCAAATTTGGAAAATGTATCCACAGTCTTGGGCTTGTTTCTGGTGCCACTATCAACCCCATCCCTGCAGGAGCCAGGGTATAAGAAAGCAAAGGCTGCTTCAACTAGTGTGCTGCTCTTCGATGAGTCTTGCATATCAACTTCAAATGCAGCACCAAGGAGCTACACGCTGAGGAGAGGAAAAAGAAATCCTCTAGCAGGTTGAGACGGCATGTCTATAAAAATAGTGACAGAATAGCCTTTGCATTAGTGAGATCACTTTGTATTGAAGGTTATTGAGCTAATATGTACTTTGGGTTAATATTACAGACATGTTAAATTCTTGAGCACAAGTGGATATCTATATTTCGGAGCGGAAAATTCTAATAGCATTTCATGATAATGTCTATCTGCAGACATACATGCATACATTCATACATACATACATACATACATACATACATATATACATAGATGTTAGAAAGGTGACAATTTAACAGCAGCAAAAAGGTGTTGACAGATTAGCCAAAGGAAATCATAAGCAACACATTACACAGGAACTATATTTTCCAAGAAAATATCACCTTACCTACTGAAGACCCTTAAAACACTACCTGAAAATTTAGACATGTGGAAAACATTTGATTTTGGTGACATACAAACAATAGACCAACACTACAAATAAAACATTCCACACCAGAGAATGTTAAACCACATATCAATGTCTGGGGGGGTCAACAGAGAAAATTACTTTTTTCGGAACATGATAAATGAATTGGTGTTTTATGAATCATTTCCAAGTATTAAATAAGTTATGAACATGGTTATTTTACTGCTGAGAGCTGTGGCACTGCCGGAGGTAATTAGACTTTGCTGTTTCATATCTGAGACACAATTTGAAGACAGTAGTGTGAGTCACCACACAGTCTGTTTGTTAGCTGCGGGCTGCTGGTTTTCATCCTCCCTGCAGTGATTTATATCTGACACATCTAACTACAGCAAAATAGTCAGCATACGAAAAAAAGATGCTCTTCACATTCACGTGTTTCGCATTTCTGCCAGGGCAAGGATGACATTTCATTTCTTACCCGAGTCGTCTCAAAAGGGCTAATTCAATTTGCACTCCAAGCTGTTTCTAATCCTCTCTTGCGCCTCAATTTTTTTTCTCTCACAATCCTCTGAATACTTGACAATTTGCTTTTTGATTGTCTTTTAATGGAAACGTGAAGCATTTTGGCATAGGTTTGTTCTGACTAAAAACAGTTTGTTCTGACTAAATCTTTCCTTGAAATGTCGATCAGTGTAGCACGTAGTTTAGCGCTTCACCTATATCTCCAATGTTTTTGAAGCCAATTGGAAGGAAATTATACATTGGGATAGAAGGATAGGTACACTCGTACACATGTCAATCATAATTAGATGTATATCAGCTGGTGTTACCTGATTATATGCTCATGTTGCTAGGATGGTTTATTTGGCATTGTTGATAAATGTGGTTCAGCAAATGTCCTTAATTACCAATTATTGATCCAGCCACTTAAAAGGCAGGACGCCATGCTGTAATCAGAACATTGACTGATCATTGGGTTGTAGAATATTCTTGTCGAAATCTTCTTGTCATGGCATTCTGAACTGAAGTAGCCTTTATTCAGAGCTGAAGAAGCCTCTCGGCTGAGGGGTAAGACGTCTTCAAGTGAAGAAATTCAAGTCCAGTTGCCATGACAAGAAGATTTTGAAAAGAATTCACCATGACCTGGATGACTGAGAATGTCCACAGACTTGCAGAATATTATTCAGCTAAATTTACAATCCAGAAGACACAGAGTAGTGTTCTTTTGGACCTGCGCTCCGGATGACCTGTCAGAACTTAACTCCCATCGCAATTCTCTATTAATTCTCACTTTGGTCCAACATTCCTATGGTAAATATCAGGATCTTGATGCAGATTCAGTTATATTCCTCAAATGTTCTTCACAGAAACAAGATGTCGTCTTTGGTTGTGGCACTGACAGTGTATTTGAGGGGAGCCTCATACAGATTATTAAGATCATCAATTAGATAGTGGCACACATTCCGGTTTTACTATCTACATATGAGTATTATTTCACTATTTGTTGAAGATCTGGGATCCGAACAAGCAAGTGGCTCATTTTTTCGTAAGTTGATTGAGAAGAGAAAAACAAACAGAGAAAGACAGAGATAGACTTATGGTGGACCTCGCACGACTCCAGAGAAGTGCAACCTGCTCTTCATGTGCTGTGCATACCTTTAAATACTCCGCGGCGAAACACCAAGAAACTATGACACAGTTGTATCATTTTCCCGTTTGGGGTTTTCAACAATTCTTGAGTAAAAATAATCATACCTTCTGTGCAAATGAATCCCATTGACACCCAACTTCAGTTGTTCAGTTGTTTAGGCAGTCCAGAACACTAAGTACACGCCCTCACAGGAATGTAACTGAATGTGGCAAGGACCCCATCTGAATGTGGACTGAGTCATCGGATCTCACTAGGTACTCATAAGATCCTTGCATTTCAAAACTGCAGTCAGACCAGTTTACTGTTGATCAGATCTGTCATGCCATTCCTGCACAGGGCAAAAGACTTTCTCACAAAACAGCTGCAGCTGTAAATGATCATTTTGAATTAAATGAATTTAGTGAGAGTGATAGCTGGATAGCTAGCTAGCTGGGTAGATAGATAGATAGATAGATAGATAGATAGATAGATAGATAGATAGATAGATAGATAGATAGATAGATAGATAGATAGATAGATAGATAGATAGATAGATAGATAGATAGATAGATAGATAGATAGATAGATAGATAGATAGATAGATAGATCTAACTATTTTTGCAGATGAATTTTAGAGTCAGAATGAGAAGAATTGAGGCACAAAAGATGTCAAAAATAATTTAAGATCAATGTGAATTGGAGCACGATGTGGTTCAGTCAGGCATGAGCTCTGGTAATATTATACTTCTATGATTTTTGAAGGCACAAGATGATTACAAAACACTTCTTAAACGCCTCATATCTGTTACACAGACTTTCCGATAAAAAAATAAATTAATTAATTAAACCCAGCTGGTTCAAATAAAACAGAATGCAACTGTTCTTCCCACACAGAGAAAACAGATTTGGATGTTTCAATTTGGTGGGATCAAACTTGCAGATGTATTTATTAGCATAAATGGATGTCTCCTTAGTACCATTTATGTCTATCAGTAATTAGTATATCATGCTTTGATGGTTGGCTACCGCTGAAATAGATGCAGTTTTGTTGCCTGGGCCACTGGATTTAATATTTCGGCTATACAGGATCTGTTGATGACATAAAAAAGTACTAAGAGGGGCACTATCTGGTTCTGAACAATGGCGTACTCTTGCCCCTTTCTGACCTGGGACAGTTAAAGTCTTTACAGGATAACCTGCAGCATATGAAAAACAGTCTCAAATCCACTCATTAAAATTCCTATATTTCATCATAGAACAGAACACTGCTACTTAACTTTAACTTTAACTTGCTATTGTGGTTTTAAGATGCCTGAGAATGTATCTTAAAAACTGAAAAACTTAAAAAATGTTTGACATCAGCTAAACTCAAATTCTAAAGGCAGATTTATGCTCAAGGATGATGTTAAGTTAGAAATGTATATGTATGGTCCAAAGGGTGAAAGGATAGCCATTATTTTATTTTCCAGTACTATCTATTTAATTTAATTTAATTTAATTTAATTTAATTTAATTTAATTTAATTTAATTTATTTTATTTTATTTTATTTTATTTTATTTTATTTTATTTTATTTTATTTATTTCTACTTCTGGGACTTTACTTGCATCGCTTTTGAAGGTTCAAACTTCATCAACATACTGAAATATCCTTCTAGAAAATCCATCTGCTTTGTCTAACTTGTTTAGTGTTGGTGGAATTTCTTATGCATACATATTTGATCTGTCTATTTAAGAATTTACAAAAAAATCAATTATGACTATTCAATGGTATTACTCATTTACTGTTTTACAGTATTTTTTTAACTTTGTTCGTGTTTATATTCTGCACCACCCCATTAATGTTTTTAAAACAACACAACTTTTAATTTATTTATCTTTTTTCCGTCTTAACTGAAGTTTCCAGTTCAGCATGTTACATGTTTCTTTGAATGTGGGTCATAATTGTGACTTATATGCATGCAAGAGTCCATTTGATTCATTTCATTGATTTGTTGATTGAGTGATACATTCATTGCTTGATTGTCTTGGCCTTTCATATATGCCAGCAAAAAATGTCTGGCTCACTTGAGACCCTCTGTCTGTCTGTTCTCTTTAACCATGAAAGGTGTTGTACAATTACCTAACACAAAATTAGTAAACAACAATAAAAGACTTTGCATTATTCTAGCAATGTTTTACATACAACATATTTTTGAGACAAAAAGAAATATAGAAAGAAATAAGCTTCTTTTCAAGGGGTTAACTTTGCAGCAAGTCACCCCCCATGTTTCTGCTTGTGTAACAAAGCTAAATAGTGTCATTTGCATCTAATCTCATTTTATCCATTTGCCTGTAGTTCCAGATCCCCAAGACAAGCCAAGAAATTAAAACCAAGAGGGGAAATAACGTGCAGTTTGAGTTCTAAAATTGTCTCTTGGGAAACACAAGAGAAACACAAGAGATATTTAAATAAATATTACAGAAATTTCAAAATTCCAACCTCTGCTAAGTAAGACTTCACATTGCTGGCTGCCCCTGAAGTCCAAAAGGCTGCAAGAGGAGTATTCTTTCTTGCTCAGCATGCCATGTCCCTGCATTTTCATCCAACACATCCACTGTGTGCGCACTCAATTTGGGAGCATAACAAGAGGCAGATGAGTCTCACAGCCGCTCCCCATGCAGCACCCTTTAGAAGTAGAAATTTGTCTGACAAAAATCACTCCAGCGGGGGGGGACTCTTAGGTCAGAAGCCTTTAAGTTGAGGTGAGCAAAAAGCTCCTGTGACCTTGTGATGAAAACCTTGTGATCCATCATTGCCAGCACATTGGTCTGTTAGGCACAGTAAGCATGGTGGGAGCTCGCATGGGTCTCCACTTGATCACAGTTAAGCTGAAGTACAAGGGGTACCAAAGCTATCAGTCATTATGAAAATAGAGGACACCAGGAAAAGCTGTTATTTTTAATCATTTCAGTAATAGAGCTTACCATGTGGATCCTGATGGAGACTAGTCTTCATACTTGTACTGCACAGCAAGATATTATATATGATCAAAATAAGATATCTGTTCATTCTGCAATAATACCAACAACAGTAATATCATAGTTATTAAATTTGTTCATATTGTATTATAAATTAAAGTGAATAAGGCAGGAAATGTAATGTAGAAAAAATTTGCTTGAACTTAGGAACTAAAGGTACCTGACACCACCAGAAAATGACCTTAATAAGTAGCATTGAAATGAAAATCAAACGTTATTAGAGAACTTGCGATGCAGAATTGATAGAAAATGTGCTGTAAGTGCAGCAATTTGGAATTTAAGGTCTTTATCTTCTCAAAATTGTAAAACATGCACTGAAACTATTTTTTTCTTCTTTATACATAAGATAAATATTGATTGGCATTTTTTTCCCCTCATCTGTTCATAACAGTCGGCACAGAAAAAAAAAACGTGAAGTGAGAATTTTTGGTCAGCATATCACTACAAATTGTCTCCAATTTCCACTTGTATATTCTTAGCCTTATAAAATTAATGGGGTGGTCGGCTTCAAGCAAGTGTTTTCCTAAAAATGTTCAACATGTTAATTTCCTGCAATATTTACATCTTTTTTACTTGTTCTTCTCTCTTTCTTTTTCTGTTTTTAAGTATTTCTCCTAGAGGTTTGCCCTACACTGACATAACTCCAAGGTTTTAAAATGACAAATTATCGATTGCACAAGGTATTAGTTTATGGAGGAGAAAAGGCTGAAGAAAACTCAAGTTATTAATTACTTAAGCACGTTATTATAATACATAGTCATGATATCTTCCTGCCCGAAGATTGTTCCAGAAAAACGTTGTTCTTCAAGGACCACTATTATATTGTCTTACACCAGTGCTTATGTGACCTCCCACTTGCCCTGCTGGTACGAAGACAGCTAGCAACATCCCTATGTCTTGGACCCGAGACAAGTCTGGCTCTGATTACTATGGGAGCTACTGCCTCTGCCTGAGAAAAATGCTGCAGGTTTAAAATAAATGTTATTGTTTGTCACAGGAAACCAATCTGATTACTGTTTTTCCTCTCATGTGCACATTAACGCCGCACACCAGGATATATTTACGCATGTGGTTTTCATTCTGCCTCCCCAGCAAGGGGGAAATGGACACCTCACGTTTTCGTCTTTATTCACACTTTGAAGAAGGTTAAAATGAAGGTTGTTTACACAATGTTTTGGCAGTCTTTAGAAGACCGTTCATATCATACAAAAGATTGGGTTTCTCAGCAGCAGTAGCATCTCAGAATTGGGCAGGGGAGAGCATGAGGGAAAAGGATGACTTCTCTGATAGTTCTGACGTCTGTGTTTGCTCAAGCTGACAGCAAAAGTGAGGAGTTGTTAAAATGCGGTGTGAAGCTATGCCGGGTTCAGCCGGAATTAGCCCTTTTGACGGTATCATTTCACAGCGGGCGTGTGTATTGTTACAGCAAAACTATGTGTATGCTTGGGTCTCTGGATAGAGGAGGACATTTGCCCTTTTACACACTTCTTTGTCGTTCTCTTTCTCTGTCAGTGTTCCTCTGGAGATTAATGAAACACACAACCCAAAAATAAAGCAGAGCAAAAGACAGAAGAGTACCAGTGGAAGAAAAAAAGGAAAACAGAATAATGGCTTAAAAGGCATCTGGGAGGAAAGCTGAGAAACCAAGGGACCCGTCAGCAGGGTCTGCCAAGGCTTAGAAGTTAGAATGTTTGTTTTGCTTCATATGTCGACGCAGCCACTCTTTTTTTCATTTTTCTCCTAGTTTGCTTCTGTCCCACTGTGATTCTCTGACTGGCTGCTACTCATAAACTTTACGTACACAAGACACCTCAACTTGACAATCAGCAAACCGAATACACCAACCTTTCCTCTAAAAAAGAAAAAAAAAACAATGTGTAAATGTTGCGAAAGGAGCCAATTATCAAACAAATCTTTGATGGAGGCATTGCGATAATTTGATTCCAAAAACATGTTTCCTGCCTCCCTTGCAATGTCTCTCATGCAAGGCTGTGCCTTTCTTTAGCACAGCGGTAATCAGGCAGCAAGAGGAGGATGGGAATTTGAACGTGCTTGGTGGCAAACATTTGTTTATGTTTTTCTCTTGGTGCAACATTTCAGAGGCCTGCATGCATGTCCTACCATGGGCTTCACATCTCACACTGATTGGAAACACATCTCAATAGTATCATGTCATACGAACAATCATGTCCCTTATGAAAACCAAAGATGGAGGGCATATTGTATGATGCAATTTTAAAAAAAAAAGAAACAATAACTTACATATTTAGTTAGAACTACTAGGGTTTCACTTACATCCACAAGATTTGCAGACACATGACTTTCTGAGAGCCTTTACAAAAAAAAGAGAGCATAGTGAAAGGAGTCATTCTGTCTATGGGCAGCCATTGTAACAATGTAATGTTTAAAAAACATAAACAAGTCCATATTACCCTAAAATGATCAACCTGAGCATATGCCTGGGAAAAGTTCCCCTAGTTATGGTTGCCATCACACAGCTGAGTAATAAAATCATACCAATGTCCTTGAGTGGAACACCAACCTAAATAGCAGATTTTTTTTTTTACTTATTGAATTTCCCAAGCCTCAACTAATTTTACATTTCATTTAACTTACATGACTTACCATTATTTTTTTGCGGGGGAGCGTCACAATCTATTGGCCCAGTACTAACTGGTTCTGTCAAGTTTAACACATCTCAAATTAGATTTCTGAGGATATCACATTCAAATAGGAAGACATGTTTTCCATATCCTAAAAATAGTAAAAGAGTAACGTGAAGCTGAGGGTAGACGTATACAGTTTTTATGATCCTTTCTTGAAGAAGTGAAACTACACTATAAAAGCACCACTGTATTTACATCACAGTAATGCCATCTTATATCTAAGTGGCCAAGTCCTCAGATACTGATCCGAATCAACTATAGATATAATACAGCCTAAAAAAATGTCCAATAACAAGGAACCAGTCTAGAACTGAAAATCTCTCTCAAGAGTTTCATTGTCATCATTACTAATATTAACAGTAGTATTAGTAGTTCTAGTTGAAGTAGTAGTATTATTATTAGTAGCAGTATGATCTGAAACAATCCAAAAATAATTACTTGGGACAGCATATTGAACTGCATAATTTTAAATTTTTTGTCTGAGACACATAAAACCTGTAAAAAAGGTCCTGTATTAGTAGGTATCTTATTTTGCTCAGAGGTGCCAACAGGTAAACCTACACAATACTGCAGAATGGAAGTACTCAAGTGGTGTCCCTGTCCTTCAACCTTGTTTTTATGCAGTTTACTTGAATTTGCTTTTCTAAATTGATCAAATATATAACTGAACTTAAAGTGCTTGCAATTTTTTTCTTGTTCAATTGCTTTGTGTTTTCAAAATAAGACTTTTTTTGTTGACAGCCTGGTATCTATCATCCACATTACCATGTTATGATTGCAACCCATTCAACAAATAATAACACTTAGTGAACACGCACCACTACTCATCAGCAGTTTCTATGTCAATAAGTTTGTGTTTTCTCCACTTAAAAAAATAATTTGTGTAAAGAATATTAGAATGACGAGGTGCTCTTTGTGTGAGCCTCGACTAGCCAACAATACCAAGGCAGCGGGCAGCACAGGGTGAAATGGTGTAGGCAGGGTAGGGCCTTATCACCACTTTAATTTTTCTCCCCAAGGTAAGCTGGGAAGAGATCAGTGGCACTAAACCCCTGGAATTACCCTAGATATTGGCCCCCTGTGCTCTGCAAATGAAAACCTGCCGTCTGCAGGAAGAACATGGTGGTTAACACTCTAAAAATCAGTTTTTGTGCAGACCACAGCTGGCGTGAAGGGGCAGGGGGAATGCAGTCGAGAGAAGAGAAGGGGGTAGGGCAGTTAAGAAAGGAAAAAAAAATAATTGATACTACTCCCAAAGGAGAAAGCCTTCCTCCTTGTCTCTTTATTTTTAATATCTTGGAGTACAAGTAGTATATTTTTCTCAACAGCGAAAAAGTATTGAACTCAAAGTTTTCCAAGCCTTACATCTTCATGGTTGAACATTTTTCAGCATTTATTTTTAAGGAGAGGCATGCCAGGAAATTGTAATTGGGAAAATGACAAGTGCAAGACATACTTAGTTTGCAGTTATACAGCCAAACTAGTGGTGAAACCAGAACCAGAGTCCAGCTTTCAGAGGGTCTGAGCAGAGGTCTTGAGGTTGTGGTAAATGGGTTCATGGCGAGATGGAAATCACTCACCGTGATCATAACCTTCACAGTCCTGCATTGGTCCAGCTGTCATACCTGGGTCTGCCCTCACCAAGTAACTGAAGTGTGAGCAATGTGAGAGACCTCACATTATTACTTTCATTTTCACTCATTTAGTTTTACATGGTTCTGACAATTTAAGTAACATTACATATTTACAAAGATGCTGTCTGATTTCTGTCTCGCCAATAAAATAAGGCCATTGCTTTGTATTAATGAATGAGTCTTCTTTTATAATCAAGAGTCTTGAAATCTTGTGGTATTGCCTGGGCCTAAAAATTAAGACTCCTGGTCTTGAATTCAGGGAATATGGGAATACAGACCTGACCTATGGTAAAAATAAGTCTTTTTTACCTTGATTTGAATTTTCTAATGACAAAGTATCGATGAGCACAGCCATTGAATATTTCTTTTGAAGAAAAATAAATATAGTTGTGATATCATTTGTTTTCTTAAGAAGCCATGGTCTCAAGGAGAAAATTAATAACTCATGATGTGAATTTTTCATATTGTATGCATATTGAAAGAAACAATGGTTTTAAGCATACTGTATCCAAGGCTGCATTTAAAAGTGTGACAGCAGAGATCTAAGGATTGAGCCTTGTGGAACAGCTAACACTGTTTATTTATCTGAGTTCAAATATACGTTGGAAGGTAGGTCTCAGATCTATTTCTGGGTAAAACTTGCACCAGTCTAGGTCTGTATTTGACAGACCAAAATAGTTCTATGATCTGTAAATGACTTTATTCTAAAGCTACACAAACTGCGACGTAACGTCGGTCTTTAATGACAGTTACATAATTTTATTGAGGACCTTGAGAGTAACTGTTTTTTAATAATATGGTAACAAATTCTGGAAATGAAAAAAAATCACCAAATTTATACCCCTGTGTGATGAAAGAAAATCAAGGCAGTACATTGAGATAAAATATCAATAAACCTGATTTAAAAATGAGATAATCCTACCGCATTACTTCTAAAGTTGCTGCTTTGTCAACAAAGGACAGACAGTATGTTTAACCTTTCACAGTTTTCTTGAAGAAGCAAGCAAAGTCTACATCATCAAATTCATTTCTGGTTTGGAAAGCAACCTAATGATAAAGGAATATGTCTGCAATCTCTCAATATCGAAATATTTTTTTGAATATTTTAGATTGTTTTTTTATAGCAATAAGTTATTCATTGTTAAGACTTTAATCAAAAGCAAAAACTTAGTTTAGTCATGCACATTTGCAATGATGTGCTAAATAAATAATAAACACTTTGCAAAATGAATCCACAACTCATTTGACTGCTAAGCTGACACTAAACACAAGTGAGTTGGATATGTTCATATTTCATCACTTGCTTATTTAGGTGTCTCAGTTTCTCTGCTTTCCATAGCTTAGTATGAAAGCACACCTGTACACATGATGTGCATGTACACTGGAACACACACACGTCATCACCTCCATGCTGTACACCGACCACGGCCTTCGGCCACAGGTGCATCCACAGATTTTATTTATAGTTTTTGATCAGAGTGTAAAACACCCAGTCTCTTTAAATATCCCCTTACCATGTTCTCCCAAAAATAGCAGGTGCCCATCCACTTAGCAATGGTGGGAGGATTCAGAGGTTCTAAATAAAACGAAGGATGTTTAGTCATCACCAGCACGAAAACAGTGCTAATCTCCAATCAAGTCCAAGAGGCAGATAGTTAGCAAGGAGACCCTAAAATTAGAACGTGGGGTAAAACATTCCAGCAACGACTGAGCTTAACTTTGATCTCGCTATGTGCTGGTCCATGTGCACTGAAAATGATTAGCACCTGTGTATAGTGATTCAGGACACACTCTATATAGATGAACCTAAAGGACATGATAAGCCAAGATTATTAGTGCATGCTCTCAATTTCAGTGGGACGAAAAATAAGAAGAGATAGAGGGGTGATTGGAAAAGCTTGGTTGGAAAACATACGGTAGCTACAACAGAAACAAACTGACTGTTGACCTTGGTGATGATGATGTTTTACTAATATCGGTTACTCTCAAAATAAGAGTAACAGTAGGATTAATTTGTGCCTCTTTAGTACTGTCTACATGATTATAACTCTTTAGGTATTAGACCTTTGGTTAACTTTGTCCACAATTACTTTGGCCACTATTGACTGGTTTTGGACTGACAAGTCTGTAAGATTGGAACTTAACTATCATGGGGGCATGAGACATTGTACTTCAGGATGAAGAGAATGTAAAAAGATGCCTATTGCACTTGTCATATCAGCCTCTCCATGCGCCAGTGGATTAACTGGACAAGTGAATCCAGGGACAGCGTCTTTGAATACTCTCGATGACTTTCTGTGCACTCTAAGGACCAATGCTAACCCGGTCTAACATACATTTTCCATTGCCATGGAAGCCATTAATATCCTAAAGAGCATCAAAGCATCTTAAAGTGTATTATACCTACAGCGGCACAAAATTGCTTTTGGAATTTAATCATTCAAAGAGTGGGACCTACAAATCAACAGAGGCTGCTTCTATTCACTGGAGTCAAAGGCTCTGATGGGAAATAGCAAAAGCACATTCACCATATCAGACAGTGAGAAGTCATTCATCCACTTGGGCGTTGTGGCTTGACTTAGATAGTTTTTTCTTGACCCTAGAAGTCTACCGGGCCCTGCAACTACTCAGTGTGGAATCCCACTGCTGAAGCTGGCTGTGAACACTAATGACAGGAGGAACCTGCTGCTGCAAGATGAAATCACTGAATAGAAAATCTAGAGTGATTAATTCAAAGTTTAAAGTAACTGTAGATTCCGCATCTCTTGTGATGTTTCCTTTCAAAGTCAAAACACATACAGTTGTTTGTGTTTGCTGTGACATCCACAAGGGCACTGGAGCAGTGGGTTATCTCTGGGTCACTGATGGAGATAGACAAATGGATGTTGTTTTTATCATGGAGAAGGGAAAATCTTGCAACAGAGTTACCAGTTGAAATCTATCTATCCTATCCACAAATAACACGATCTGATGCTAAACATTGCGTTCGACAACAAGAGAAATAGGTTGAGTAGATAAATGCACAAATATTACAGTACAAAGCCTCTGTGTATAGGTAGATTACATTTCAGTTCTTCTGGGACTCAATAAAACCACAACAGTGGTTCGACATGCAAGCTGAACTTATTGACACATTAACATTTCTCTGAAGCACTGTTTTGTTACCACAAAAGAGAATGATCAAGGAAGCTACTCATACTCCTGAATGCATGCCTGAATGCATGCTGCAGCAGTGAGAAATGTATCTGTCCTGTGAGATTCTCTGCTACATCTATGCTCAAATTTCAGGTGTCCCAAATGTCATATGTCACGTCCAACACTCATAGATCCTAATACAACATTTGTGTTGTCTCTTGCGAAACCGCTCCATTGTACTTTTGTGGATGCAGATCTTCTCAACAGCTGGGTCTCGGCTACCAATTAATGGCTTTGGACTGACGAGTCTGTAAGATTGGAACTTAGCTATCATGGGGGCATGAGACATTGTACTTCAGGATGAAGAGAATGTAAAAAGATGCCTATTGCACTTGTCATATCAGCCTCTCCATGCGCCAGTGGATTGACTGGACAAGTGAATCCAGGGACAGCGTCTTTGAATACTCTCGATGACTTTCTGTGCACTCTAAGGACCAATGCTAACCCGGTCTAACATACATTTTTTGTCATTTGTTGCATTTAAAGTATTTGCTTTTGAGCTGTTCTACAACAATAACTATCAGGAATTTTGTGAAGACTCCATAGGAGAGTTAATAATTGTGTCTGTGTTAATGTGTGTTTCACCCATGCAGGTCTCTTTGGCTAATATCAAAACTATTGCATATAGTGTATGAATGAAGTTGTTAAAAAAGTTCTCATCTGTGAACGAACTGTCTCAACTGCCTATGTATGTATTTATATATTTACTTATTTGAAATTTGTATTGAACTGATCCTGCCTTTTTTTTTCTGAAATTAGCTTCCCATTGTTGCCTACTCAAAGAAGAAGTTTATAATGCTGGTCTCCGCTATTTCAGTTTCTCTCCATTCTTAACATCAGCATTTATCCAACATTGCAATAAATCCTTCCTCTTCAAAGGCAACATCCTGACTCATGTGTTTTGTTTCATAGTGTTTGGCCTGGTGTCTACTTGTGGTTGATACATATTAAGGAGGACAGCATGAACAGAAAATAGTATAATCCTTTGAGAATATAAAATAGATTAGTACCTTACATCTAGGTTATTCAGTGGTTGGTATCAACTATATTGGTAGATCTTCCTTTGTAAATAACCAAAGTGTTAGCACAGTAAAGCATTGAATGTCTGTGTATTCAGAATATATAATCACAACACATTATTGCAATGAGTCCTCACCATCAAAAGTCAGACAAAAAGGGTACTTTGGCCTGATTTAAAACAGGAAAAAATACAAATGGATGTCTGACTTTCCCTGAATGAATTACCAGAACACTGGAGCGATGAAATATGTAGCAACACCACATCAAATAGACTGTTTTAGCTGAAATATGGTTTCCATAATTGTTCAGCTTTAACTGTGTCACTGTGTTGAAAGGGGTTGGTTTTATAGTAATTTGGGATTTAGAATTGGAGTTTGCATTGGCCACGATTTTTTGTACTGTGGAGAGAAGCACTTCTCTCAGACACAACCATATCTAACTCTTAGGAGTTTTTCCCACATTTTAAATATATTTGAGGGGCAGTTTTGATTTAGAGTGAGCAAAGTGGTTCCTGTTTTATATAACGCATTTTAGCGTTCCGAGAAGGCTTCTGTCTATCATGTGTCTAGTTAAGACCTGAGCTCTGTTCGAGACCAGATAAAATCGCTGTCCATATATAAGATTTGTTTTAAGCCACACAAGAGATCTTGTTGACATTAATGTGATAAATCCAAATTGAGCTTTTTAAGTCAGTTTTAACAGTCCTGTGGCAGAGCCAGAAAAAATGGGTACACTGCTGCTGTAACCTCCACTGAAAGATTCTGCCTATTTTACTCTATTTCCAAAGACTGAGATGAATGTTAAATATTGTCTAAAAATTAGATTAAAAGGGATATAAATGACCAGAAATATGCCTATCTACAAAACACAAACCTGAAAACCGCCACAGCCAATTTAAGCCAAGATGAAAATCATCTGCATCCCTCTAATATAATAGGCATAATTTACTTCAAGGAGGGTTCATGTTGTTGTGAAACAGCAGTGTATTAATAGGAAAACTACCATTAACCCACAGTCTGGTATAGCTTAGGTATGTGTTTCTTTGATTTATAAGGGCCACAATGGAATTACTGACATCACAAGCAGTACAAGTCTTTGGCATACTGTAGAAAAACAACCACCATAGACATATTAGCAGCTCATACTTAAAGTGGCCAGGTTTGCAGCGAATCCTCATTCCCAAAGCATGTGGAACTGGAAATTTAGTGTTCTTTGGAGAGTTTGTACCTGTACTTTATCTCCACAGTGAAGCATTCCACATCTTCTGCCAATCGTTGACAATGACTGATGTATGCCAATGACAAATAACCAGGTTGGTTGGCTTTACTTAAGGCAATGCAAATGGAGCAGGGTGAAATTGCAGCTTAAATGGAAGTCATCAGTTCATGAAAAGTGATTGATTTCAAGAATCTGTTTAAAAGTTATATTCTGAATCTTTATAGGTCACAGAGATAAAAGCTTGTGATATAACTTAACAATCGGGCGAACCTGGGTCCAAAGAAAGATCTTACTTCGATGGAAACAGTACTTTTCCCAAGACAGACTTTATTTTATCAATAAAGCGGCCAGTCTCACATGAATATATCAGTGCAACATCTGTAAACAACCTCCCCCTCCACATCCACAGATGCACAGACAGGCAGAGCGAAGGAAAGAAATAAAGCAGCAAGATGTTGAATTATCAATAATCGTGACTCACTTGGCAGTGTAGTACGGCAGCGCAATGAATCTCATTTTCTTGAGGGTCTCCTTTTTTTATTTAATTCATTTAAGATAGTAATGTTGCACTATACTATTTAACTGGGGGGTTTCTTGTATTCTAATTCAACTGAAGATCGGAATAATTTGTGTACATTTAATGCATATTAGACTGTTCCTGTCTGCTTTTGTTTCCGGCAGGCAATCTCAGATTGCCTGACTTGTATATGGGCAGAGCAGACATCATAAAAATTTCCTATCCACCTGTTGTTCTGGCAATGAGGGAGCATTTAAACCCCACCTGCAATTCTTCGGTCTGAACGAGTGTGTGTGTGTGTGTGTGTGTGTGTGTGTGTGTGTGTGTGTGTGTGTGTGTGTGTGTGTGTGTGTGTGTGTGTTTCCACATC
>CAAKHD010013535.1:222289-245195 GCA_901007705.1 Fistularia tabacaria
ACCCTTTCTCCCTTGTAATCTAATGAGGATTCTATTTTTTGTTTGTATGTGTGTGTGTGTGTGTGTGTGTGTGTGTGTGTGTGTGTGTGTGTGTGTGTGTGTGTGTGTGTGTGTGTGTGTGTGTGTGTGTGTGTGTGTGTGTGTTTCCACATCAAGTCTGCCCCAACATAAACAGGTGGGGTTGGCTGCCATAGATATCGTGTTCCCTTCTTTGATAACCCATTACAGACTTCATTAATTTCATTCACTCCAGCCAAGCACTCTGGACCTGACTGACTTACACAGGAATTTTTGCTTGAGCACACCTCCCCGGGCTTGTTTAAGTTTTAGAATCAGAGATTAGCACATGTGTAATTTTAAACTTGCATTGTTTGGGAGAGTTAAGCGGATGGGCCAAGACCTGAAAGAGTTTTTTGAATGTTGTCCCGAATTATTTCCTTCACATCTTGAAAGAAGCATGTTGTGATTTGAAATTAGAGATCATACATGCAAGAGAAATAAAGTGATTTTTGAGTAATACATCTCAAGTGCACTGCAGCATGCAATTCTACACACATGCATCTCCAAGTTTCAGGCTAATTTGTACTTTACTGTGGTTTCTTGACATTGATTGGTTATTCCTGGGAACACAGGACACCCGACACCGTGGCCCCCTTGATTCCAGTTGTGCGGTGAGTCATCCCTGTATCTGATAGATTACACAGTGGCCCGGGGTGAACTTACACTCCATCCACATTGACACCTCAAATACTTTGCATCCAAAAACATGTCTAGCATTGTTTCCAACTAGCAGAACAATGCCAGGGATTAGAACATTGGGGTAAATTTAAAGTCGCAAAAGAATGTGCAAAAGAGCACGAGGACCCATCAGACCGAGGACGGATGGTTTGTAATGTCATTTTTTTAACATCTTTTTCCAATAAAATAAATGTCCCAAAATGAAAAGACAAAGAGACAGCAGAAAAGGCTATATTTCAGATACCTCATCTGTTTGATGACAATTGATGACAAATGCTTTCAAATAGATATGAGTCTTATGCAAATAATATATGAGATTATATTTCATATACATTAATATGATGTTACTTATATAAGAACATGTGTTTTTCTGAGTTTAAAAACTCCTATAACTATTGTAAAATAGCCTCAACAGTTATGGAGAGAGGAGAAAGAGAGGAATCATGATGTTTTTTGTCTTTTTTTATTTGTTTTATCTTTACGAAGCCAAAGAGTTCAAGGGAAGGAGACTTCGGGTACAGGGAAATTTGTATTGTTTAATTATTTTAAATTATACCTAAATAAGTCCTTTGATTTACGTATAAATCTTCTTTGTTGTATATTATTGTCGCCTCAGTTTACATTTTCTGACTTGTGTTTTCACTGACAAACAAATACCACTTTGTCATGTGAAAATGCAACATTCAATTGAAACTCTTAATTTTAAGGATTTCTCTTTTGGTTTTGTTTTTTGTATTATCAGTATATACCTATGGTTTTATTCCATTCTATGTACTTATTTTATTCTTTAAGTTGTTGTCTTAGAGTGTCAGCAGTTTACACATTCCCTGAGACTGTCATCACCTTGTTTCTTCATTGAAACAAGGACAACAGCTTGACCTTGACAGCGCAACACCAACAGCTCACCAAGATTGTTATTCAAGTGTTACAGCATGAACTTGACCAATGGTGGGGTAGAAATACAGAGCTTAATCTGCACAGTGTCCTTTGGCAGGACAATAATGAATCTTTATTCAGGGTATTTTTTAATACTATAAAAGTACTAAAGTAGAACCAGTGTCATCATTTTATGTTCATCAGTTTATGAAAGGCCAAGTTCTGTTGTTAAGCATTTAATTTCTACACTGAATGCACATTCCCCCAATATACCCGCCATCCTTTAAACCCCTGGGAACTAGAACATCTTGTTTTACTTTTCTGGTTTGACTTACAATATATAAGATAAAATAAAAATGTATAAGATAATTACATTCAAAAGAAACAAAGCTGCCCCCAAAAACCAAAATGTGCTTCTTTTCCAGAAACAGTATCTATTTGGCAACAACTGTAATATTTGAGTTTGAAAATAAAAGGCAGTTGTTACCCATGCTGTATACTCCGCTTTCATCTCACACTCAGCTCCTCCTGAACAGAGTTAAGCCATTCACCAGACAATGGAGCAAGACTAAACAGTTGTTTGAACTGACTGGCATGGTTGAATTGGATATTTATGTCAAATCCTATGGCTACAAAAAAAAAATAAAATAAATAGACATGTAATCATAGTTTGTACAAATAAATATCTCCTTATGTTAATTATGAAGGTTCACCTGATACTATTCAAAGTAAAACCTTACAGGAAGGCACTTATTCCAACTAATGTGTTGCTATTTTAGTTGAATAACAAGCCAACAAAAGTATCACTCTGCAAAGGGTTAATTACGAGACTTAGACTTAGATCCTCCAATGCCTGGCACATCTGGGTATTGATGGTATGGTGTTATGTTATTAAAATTGCTATTTCCCTCAGAGATACTGGAAGTGAAAGTGTCTTCTCCTCAGTATCAGGTATCCATAGAAACCAATATTACTCGGAATAACAAAATAATCACAGATACACACACATACACACAGACGCGCACTCTAAATGAATAAATCAGTTCATAATTTGATGATTTTCTGTAGCTTTTTCTTCACTGATATTTGTTTAGCCTTCAAAATGGGAATGCAGCTGATGTGTCTGATCAGCTATAAAATAGGAATCACTTGAGCAATCTTGTTGGATACTCATGTCATTTATTTTTGAAGAAGTATACAAACTATTCAAGCATGTCATCATAATGAATATACATGGGCCATTGCTGTCATTTTTCTTTTTTTCTTTTGTTTTTTTTGTCCTGGTGCTCAGAGGAGGGGCAGCAACATCTGTTGGGACTTTCTACTCTGTATTGTTGTGGCTTTGAACTTCATTCTGATCAGACAACCTTCTTGACTTCAGAGATTCCTGGAAAAAAGTTGTCATATTTTTGCCCACAGATATAAATATAGAGCATGTGGATGCTTGATTCAAAGATGATTTACAATGCTGAGGCATTTATAAATCCATAGCGTTGAAAAGATACTTACATACCACAGGGGCCACTGAGCAGTTGGAGGGGGAAATTGCGGATAGAAAACTAAACCATAACATGGAGACATTTCTGTTCTACCTTTTATGGTTGTCTATAGTTTTTGATAATTAAAAGAGTAATTTACTATGAATGTATATTCTTTTAAAGGAAAATGCTATTCAGTTGTAGCACTGCTCATTTAACTGTCAAGGCCTTTATCACAAACAGACAATCAATGCATTGGACCCATGATGATCTCTCACACAGAGTCTTCTGCATAGGGGATAAAAAAAGCAGTTGAAGTAATTCAGTTTTGAGTTTGCTGCACAAAGACAGTAGGAATTACAGCTACACTGATTGATTCAAAATTATATTGATCTCTGCCATTATCGATTTGTTTTTTCCTCACTCAAAGCCAAACCCGCCCACACAGGCTTTGCTTCTGAAAGATCGTTTTCATACAGTTTAAAGATACCAGCCCTACACCAAAAAATTACTCCCAGAGAATATTACTTTGAAATACATATTGATTCCCACTTGAGAAATGAAGCATTATGTGGGTGTTGAGCAGAGCAGGCAGATACGGTGGTGAAAAACGACACTGTGTCATGAGCTATCACTTTCAGTGGCTCAAAGACAAACATCTGGTTGGATTGCGCTCCAAAGAACACAAAACCGGCTACGAAGACTGCATAAGTCGGGAGCAGACAGCCATCAAAACAAACGCCACCAGCTTTGTTGGCTTCAAGCACAATTTGCTCAAGGCCTTATTCAGTTTCAGAGACGAGAGTTTAAGGGTAATCTCCACATGCAAAAGCAACTCAACTTTATTGCAATGAAGCAGGCCAAAATAAAAAACAAAGGTTGAAAACAAGGTGCAGTTACTGTGCACAATAACATACCTATCCTATGAATATTCCACATTCTTAACTCTTTGGAGTCTGTGCATAGTTTGGCTTTGGAGTAATCCATCAACCCAGGGTGAGAAATAACATTCTAAAATTGGCTTCTACATCTTTAGCTAGTTCTCAGTGGGTACAGGGGCAGCTGAGGAGGTGGCACTCTCCATCAGTCATAACTGTTGGCCTAAGGCCCAGAGTTCCTGTCACTGAGGGGCTTAAACTCAAGAATCTTCCTCTTCATTCGTATAAAAGCAACACAGCTCAAAAGGTTCTGTAATGATTTGCATAGCCAGTGAGGTACTGATTTTATGACTAGTTCCCTTTTTACACACATTTATATTCTCAGAGGGCTAATTTCCTTAACTGACACCTTTTTCCTGAATACCCATGAGCCAAATAGCCTCACATTGCTAGTAATACTAAAGAGGATTTACTACTGTCAACACCTTGAAAAAGAAACTACCTCATGCAGTTTTCTAAATCAGTTTCTCTACATCAGCCCGATTAAACACATTAAACACACACCGTCCACCCCATGAAACACAGAATACGAACCCTATAAAATGCAAGTGTAAGAGCGATGATAGGAAAACATTTGGGGAAAGGAGCCGAAACTGGGAATTGCTTCTGTAACATTGCTGGGAGACCACAAAAATCTGCCTCGAGAACCACGTCAAGACTATGATCATTATTTCACTCTTTTCTACCCCTTTCGTCTGCATTCGTTTGCCACCGCATCAGCATTTTTCCTCCAAATGAAATCTGAAGGCATTCCATTCCCTTTCCGCACCCTTTTCAGAGCCCTCATCAAACCCAATATGGCTCTCTCTCCTGCTACAGGACCTGTAGCTTCGCAGTTGATGATGCTCCATTAATCTGGATTTTGGAAGAAATTTAAATTTCTCTGAAGACATTTTTGAGACCGCTGACAGCAAAGTATTCTGCAGAAACTACTTATTCCAGGTTATTCACACAGTTTATATTTTTTCAATTAATTGGCCTTTCTCATATAAAACATAATTAGCTACACTTGAGAGTTATCCAACAGAAATCATGAGCGTTAATATGATAGGCAAATAACTCATGGGCAATATTTTTTTCTGAATTGACTGATATCGCCAACTACAGCTCAAAGTAGCTACATACAGGTAGCTGAACCTTAATCACAAAAAACTTAATGGCATACTATATGTATGCAGCTGAAATACAAATCAACATTCATATCATTATCATTGGTTTTACAAAAAACAACAAAAAATTACATCTCACACTATACATTCTGCAGAGGCACAACAGACATAATCATCAAGCTTATTTCTTTCTGTCACATTCATCCAGTTTTTATGACTCAATTAATTCAACAGAGGGTGAGAATCTCTTCATGAGAGCGGTGTGTTGAGTGATTGATTAATGTCTCTAGGAATGATGATTGGTAGTCTCAGAGTGAAGTAGTTTTACCGCTTATTGTTCTATGCTGCACAAGCATATAATTTATCTCAAACATGTGTCAGTCTACATCGATGCACATTGCCTACTGTAATGCTCCTGGATTTGTCAGATTTGCTGAACAGAGTGAGGCAATTTCGATGCTGGAACATAAATATGCACTGGCGAAGGCTGATACCTTGTGGTTACAGAACTTATCCCACAGAGCTACTCATGGCTGGAATGATTGACATATTAAGTTTAAATAATGGTGTAGCCATCTCATGCTCTCTTCAAAGTGCAAGTCATGCAATTTCTAAAATGTCCATGTGTATCAAACTCTTATACCACTTTCAGGCTAATGACTTTGCAGGGTCAAACTGGGATTATGTGACCAATTGCCAAAGGTTCTTTGATCAGTTCATGGCAAATTGGTGACACTAAAATGAAAAACAATTGAACAACAGGTTGTTTCAATAAGAAGGCCAGGCGTGTTGATTTTAAGATTCTTCCCTGCAACTCATGGATTTTCTGCCAGTCTGTGTTTTATCTGTTATAGTGTAAGAGAAAGTGAACTAAGTCTTGGGTCACCTTCAAATTCTGCAGTTCAAGTGATCCAATTCAGATCACAGCAAAAAAGAAGGTACAATAAAATTGAATGCTCTCTGTTATTTTCATTGGCAAATCATTGAAATTTAACAATTAATACCTCCAAAGGTAACCATGCTGAATGTGGTCAAAAATTAAGAGCTCAGTGGATCTTGAAAAAAGCCACTGTATTCTTATCATTTCACTTCTTCTACATCTGCAACAGGACGATTTGTTTAATTCTATTTGTGGGGTTGGGAACTTTTGTATACACAAATGGCTTGTGTTTGTTAAGTAGGTGTGAACATAGATATCAAAGATAAGTGTCTTTAAGTTGATACAAGCACATAGGCAACTGATGGGAAGTGAAAATCAAGGCCTATAGTATAACACTGCTGTGGAGCGAGCAAAAAATCTGAAGAAAACCCTAAATATACAAAGAATAATTAGAAGAAGTCTGAATCCTATGATATGGCCAACCTGTTGCTGTCAACCATGTAGTAAGGAAATATATGGACATGCACAGATGCAAAGTGGACGAGGGTCAAGGTTCTTTTGTTCAGAAGGCAGAAATGCACCACACCCCGACACCACGATCTCCAGTGTAAATTGTAGGCCATCTGTACAACAGACTAATAAGCATCTGAATAAAATGAAAAGTGGATGCCTTGAGAATAGATCCAATACAAAAATGATAAAGTGTTGTAAGCTATTGTCTGAAACACTGAGGCAAATACTTGTAAAACAAGAACTGATAAAGCTAGAGCAAAACAATAGAGCAAAACAATCCTATATCTTGAGAAAGCTACAGATCTAAAAACAAGATTAATTATTCCAAGGACAATAAAATACTATATTAGTTGTGCCACAAGCACTGGTGGCAACTGTACAAAAACCAGAAGAGAAATGTAGTATAAGATCAAATTCTATGTGAGTAGTGTGACCGGAAATCAAGCCAAATTGATAAAACTCAAAAGTCTCAATTCCCGGCTTATTAAAGTTGTAATTTTCATCATTTAGTTTTACAATTGGATATAGAGACACATCTGGTCCATGAAGATAAGACAACAGTAAACTGCAAAATTCCAATTGAAAAGTTGGAGAAATCTCCCAGTCATTTTTAGTCAGGTAAATTGTCACAATTTGTCATATGTTATGGTAGCAAACAAAGGGCAATAATAACGCACCATGTTATAGTCTGATGCTGTTATCTCACCTCTGCACCTTTCATGCCACTAGTAGCAGAAGACAGCACTAGGGACTCTCAAGAGTCCTCATTCTCTCCTTGAGCTGACCACCACCCTGGCCAAGAGAGGCAGTATGAAGTCATTACAAAAGTCAAGAGCTACTGTGCCACTGAGACTGATGTTCAAGGAGGGAAGAAAAGTTGGCAGAAAATCAGTGTTGTGTCACTGGAAAGGATTTGCAAGTGGGAGGGGGAAGAGCAGGGGAGGTGGGGAAGGAGGGGAGTAAATCAGAAGAGCGATGCACTTTAGAGAGAGAGAGAGAGAGAGAGAGAGAGAGAAAGAAAGTGGGAGGACAAGGGAATTTTTTTGGAGCATAGCGAAATGAGGAGATGAAATGATAGTTGACGAGAGCCTGTTTTGCAGAGTAAAGTGAAAGAGACAGGCACGTGGTCATGAGCAAGGGAGAATAGTGGCGTTGATAGAGAGGTGAAAGACATTTTGTCTGGCTCCAGGCCCAGCTGGTGTCTACACTGGACCGCTGCGGGTGTCAGATCTATTCCAACCCAGGAGACAGCTGGAGATGTCAACACTGCATTGGCCTCACTTATACCTCCCTGCAAAACTCAACCATGTGTTTGTGCACACGTCGGCCTCATTGTCAACAAGAAGATTTCATGTTGAAACAGGGTCTACCTAATCTTTCTCTTTGTCCCAGCTTCCCATATCAATTATTTGATCTGTCAATTTATCTTGTGAGGGATATCTGCTTCATGACACAGAAGCTGCTGTATCTGTTTTCAAACTGTAAAATGGTCAAGAGTGACTGGGGGAATTTGTAATCAACCATGACAAGACCAGAAAGAAATGTTATAGAGGGGGTTTCATGCCACATTTGCATTGAAACAATCACTCACTCCTGAGGTTTCAAATTCTCAAGAACCACAAAACGAAATTTGAGGGGTTAACCCATAACTACAAATCAAGCGAGCATGATTTCATTATATTCAAATCATAATGGATTCCAGAGGAGAGGATGGCCCTTGACTGTCACTTGTGTTTCTCTAAAACTCCTTTTTACCCTTTAAAATTCACAATCTAACAAAAGGAGTAGAAAAATGCATACACTAAAAAAGGAATCCTGTAAAAGACAACAGATTTCTTCCTTGATCTGCGACAAAACTTGTGGATATCTTGTATAATGTAGTAGAAAGCACGAGGCCTTATGATCACATTCTTCAATAATGAGATTAGATCTTGCTTGATAGGTGAGTGATGACATGAACGTCTCCCCAGGAAACCGGACTAGAAGTATCAGCTCATGAATTCCAGGATGAAATTAAAAACAGTTAACATTTGTAAGCGTTTTAAAAAGGAGATGTCCTTACATTGCAATTTATGGGGAGGGGAACATCTGTCCTTGGTAGGACTTGAACTTTTCCAGTTAATTTTGATGGATCACTCTCCATGTCATCTGCAGTCTCCTTTAAAATAATGTGTCCAATTCAGGGGGTAAATCATCAGCTATCTATAAATCACATCGGACCAGTAAACTGAAAACCATAGAGCTATCAGTTAGTACAAAAGGCAATGCTTCACCTGAAAATTCTAAAAATCCATTATAGTCAAAAAACAGAAGTTCTGTTTTGAAAGCCGGTTTTTCAGTTTGTGTTCCTTTTTTTCCAGTGAAAATATTTTCACAAATGGGAAAAAGAGAAACAAATGTTGATTTGAATAATCAACTGTTTCCCTTTAAAAGGGCATCTTCAGCACAACTGCATTGTTTGAGAGCAACCCCCTCTGACCCATATTACAAACTGCAGTTTTGCAACTGCAAACTGCATCTAACTATGTAAGCAGATAGGGAATAGGGTGCCTAATAAATCTCTGGCATAATGTTATTGAATTAGTAAGGACTTAGGCCCAAATACCATATTAAATCCTGTCTTTTCCAGTTCACCACTTTTATCGCGATATATTAAAGTCTCAAATGATATACTTGTGTATCTGGCATCCTTTTTCATCACCTCTAGTAATGCCTTGGTAAGGGGATGATAATGAATAATAAATGAACATGAATTTTCTGATGGAATTTCCATTTGCACTGTGAATAATTTTCCTTATACCTTGAAGTTCGCTTCTAACAGTCATTGTTTGTAGCATAGATTTATTGTGAGATCTCTGTCTCTGGCTTATCATGATGTGATATCTGAAGGCACTAAAGACATGTATGATTCTGATACCTTAAACCTTTGTTGTGTCTGAGAACTACTATTTCCAGGACAAATATTGGTGAACCATTGAATAGCCAATGTTTAAATCATAGAAAATGACAGATACTATTATATCTTTAAAGGACTAAATGTTTTGTCTTATTTTCCACTTGTCTGCTTGCCTTTTTTGGGATAATTGATTTCCCATCGAACTTTGACTCTAACTTATGGCAATATAGTAATTTGGTGTGGCATTTTATAAAATTAACAATGAATCTCGGCCAATGACAAAAACTCTCTGAACTTTAATTAAGCCAAGCTCTTTGCTTTTTATTCTTATTTATTTAGGATTTTCATTGGTTTCCAAGTAGTTGTATTTTAATTTTCATCTGATTGCATTGGATATATTTTGTATCTTTTTTATCTTGCCAAAAGCTATTTTGATTTTCACTTTCAAAGGACAACCCCACATGATAAAAATAGATTTTAAACAATATGAAGCCCCCGCTTCTTCTTGAAAGTTGTTGGATTTTGTCTCTCCACATCATAAACTTTGAGAAAGATGTATCTGAATCAGGAATGCATCAGGGTTTGATATTAAAATGATGTCCATTTTCAGCTACAAACGTTTCATTAATCAAATATGACTCCATTCGTAAGATGATCTTAGAATGTGGATTGGCACTGGTTTCCATGCTTGATTGATAAATGAGGACCTTTGAGACTTACTGTAGCCCTCCAAGACTCCCTACCTCACTGGCATTAAATTAAGAAAAAACTGATGTCTGGAAGCTGCTATTTTAATGTCTGAGTACTCCAGAGACATTCACAGCTCAAGAAATTTCACCACCTTCTTCATGAGCAGCATCTGGATGATGACCAGCTCTCACACAACTTTAGGCTTTGAGAATCTGTTGGCCAGGATACATGCCAAGATAACCCTGCAGGATACCAAGTTCAGGCGCTCCATCAAAGCTGCACAGCACTTGTCCATCTGTCTCCAGTGAGGGTCAGCCTCAATGCCAGTGACACCGCAAGAATCTCGTTGCCCTGTCAAGCAAAGGCCCTGCAAAATTTAAATATTTTCACCTTGTGTATCTGTCCACCATGAACATGCTGGGGTGAAGACAACACTAAAGAGCCAGACCTCTATTCATTGAAGCTGCACCAACTCAACTATGGACCTGACAATCCTCTGTCAAGAAGAGCTGTAGTTCTTGTCATTTGGTACAAAGAGCAGTTGTAAAAAATCGTGGACATCTGTTATGAAAAGTCAGGTGAAGACCACAGAAGAAGAAACACACGTGTTTGACTGATAGGTGGTAAGAACTTGAAAGACCAGCGATATGACTGCTCTTCTCAGATGTGGTCAACCATAATCCTACAACTTTCACATCATAAACCTCTCCAATGCCTCGCCTCCTCAGTCAGGATTTCAAAGCCTCCTCTCCTGACTAATTTGCATAATATTTTTGTGATGCAGGACGTTTATCCCACTGTTCCCCTGGATAAAAGCAGTACCTAAACACCTTGTATATGAATGTATATGAACAAGCTCATACATCCCCGCGTGACATATCTTTCCTTTCTTCCCAATGTGACCCGTAATCAGAAGCCAAAATGTCCCTTGCCATCCCTCATTACCCAGCATTCCTGAGGGCTACACACCAAGGGCGCAGCAGAGAGACTGGTGAGAGGCTGGCGCAGAGCAGGTGACAGTGATTGATCAAACTATGATTGATGGCTACAGCTGATACACCAGCTCTGTTTTCAGTTGTTTTGGATCTTGCACTTCTCACCTTGTAAACGTGCTTTAAGGGGAGCTTTGGGACGAATGACGGTTTAGAGCTGGAAGACTGGGATTGTAAGTGTCAAATGTGGTTGATTGGTAGAAGTTGAATGGATAGAGCAGATGTTTCTTTTTACTTTAACTGTCATTTACACAGTAAAGATGGGTCCAGGAGATATTTAATTACATTTACAGCTAACAAACACATGAAATATTCAGCTAGACAGAGATGTTTCTACATCTCGTGCATCACAGGTTAGTATAGTTATTGTATGTCAAATATTTTGCCTGAATTGAAGAAGCTTAAAATAAGTCTCACCATTGCTGACATGGAGCTGAATGCTGCCCCTTTATGGTAATTTTGGCACAGTCACTCTCCTTCACAGACCTGAAATTAAATGAAATAATAATTGAAAAAGTATATTGTGTGGGGATTACACACATTTGCTAAGAATGGTTTGTGTTTGATTTGACCAGGTAGCACACTTGTAATCAAAAAATAGTTATTCAAATTATTTTACTTTCACCTTGGGAATTGTGATGAGTTACTACTATCTTAGTGAGTCATTTTGATTTCAAATGGAATATTCTTATAAACTGTGCTCTTCTTTATTTTTTATTTTCGTCAAACTAAATTGTTTTTATGAGCAGCACCTGCAAGCAAAATGCATGCACTGTTTTTTTTTGTACATTTAAATTATCACCATATATTTGATGTTGTCAGACAAAGAGAGAGGTGTCAACAAAGCCAGAAGATATAATATTAATTGAACATGCTGATAATGACATAATGAATATCATCCGTTTTTTCTTCTTTTTGCCACCAGGTCTGCTTGTATTAGTGACTTGTATCTAAGCTGTGTCTAAATACGGTGTCTGAAATTAATTTTAAGGAATAAATGAATGACATTTATAAATATATAATTCCAATGGTCAGTCAGCAAAAGTATGCATTCACATGAGCTAATGAAAGATAAGAATAAATATATTGAGGATCATGGATCTTGCAACGATGCCATTTAAGTTTATTAAACCATTCACTACGATCTGGTGACTCGCGTCCACTAATGTATGGTAACAAAATCAGCCTGCTTCAGCATTCAGCAAGTGAGGCATCTGCTGTTTAGAGGCTGATCTTTGAACTTATCCTGCAAATGTTCCCAAATATCTTCGGTAAAGTGGCCTACAGTAGCATCACTAAAAAACCCATATGTTTTCAGGTTAAAACAAGAAATGACACAGTGCTTGCAGGAAACAATGTAACACAAAGCACATTTTATCACAAAGTCTGTTTATAAAATATCTCTGGGGAAGATTTAATAGTGACCCTCTGTTACACAAATCTGCATTGTGTGCTCAAAACAACAAACTTATAGTACTAACACTGTGCTATGGATAGGAGCCCTTCAATTGCTCTTTTCAGCAACCAGAATTAGTGAACATCTATTTTCACTGCCTATCCTCACTGTGATGGTGGTTCTTCTGCTACATAACTAAAACTCCTCAATGTTTCATTTTAAATTGAAATGAGCCTTCTCTTCTCTGAAACTGCTGTATGTGTCGGTGAACAGGTGGCACATTCATGCCTGCACCGTATTACTCTCCTGTTCCTGCTGGGGGCTGCATAGATGACGCCTTCAGTTTCTGAGCCCTTGCTTTGCGGTCAGGGCAGAGTTGCTTGGTGAACCAGCTGGGAAAAAACCTAGGAGGAGATTCAGGGTGCCAAATGAGGCACGCATGAACATGCAAGCCTCATTCATGACCTAAGACACCAATAGCTATATGCCCTTTACTGCACTGCTGTTGTACTATATTGTATCCTTACGGAAGACAAACACTTCACTGGTTCTGAGTTTTGTTTTGGTCATTTGTTTTTTGCCTTTCTGAACTCAAACTTACACTCAGCAGTATGCATCATGATACTCTTCACAAATGCAAGAGCTTAAGATATTTTTACATGACCAACCAGCAAAAATATTAGCTGAGAAGATCCAGCATAGATAAACACAGATGGTTGGACGACACAAGACTTGTACAATATTGTGGATGTGTCAAATAGAAGTCTTCTTTGCCTGATGGTGCCCTCAGGCTCATGACCCACGCTGATAACTTTACAGTATATTTTCATGTTGCTGAAGTATATATTAGACTTTATGAGAAACAATTGCCTTTCAAGCAGTGACCAGTTCAGCATCATGTCTAAAGGTAATTTGGCTGAAAAACTAACAGGTTATAAGGGCTTTAAATAGACACATTGTGGTGTATTTGTTTCACATTAAAATGTATCGCAAAAAAAAAATGTCAGCAATACAGTGTTTATATGTCTGGCCAATTTGTTACATTGTGACACACAATACTTGCAGTTCCAGCAAAAGAAGGACACGTCAATGTAACAAGACAGACACTGTTTGTATCATGTTTGTGAGTGTCAAACAAAGTTAATATAAGCTTTTGTCCTATAAAAGTAAAATACAATAAAAATGAAATCAAATTAAAATGGAGGATTCAGGAATTAGACAATCAGAACTCATTCTGCTAATGTTCTGCTCTCAAAATTAAACATGGTTTGAAAGTTTGGCCATTTTCTTGCACATTTTTCTGAAATCAACTGCAACTTCTGTGTAATTCCCTGTTATTATTTTCAATCCGTGGTTGATATGTTATCAGTTTCTTACTTGTTCGAGGATATCTTTTATTTTTCAGGTGTTGTCATCATTTGGAGGGTCAAGGCAGTGAACTTGAGAAAAAAAAAATAGCAATCTTTAAAAGATTAAATAGATGGACAAACATAAATATAAAAAAGAGATATTTAAGTAAAACTTTAAAAATTTGATGTCAATATCCTGCATTATATAGCTATTTTAATTATAAATTGTAATGTCATTTCATACAAGAGTACCATATTTCACTTATTTATAAACAATATATATTGTAAAATTTATATACATACATATCAGGTCACTCAGTGTTGTGATGAAATTACATTGTGAAAATTTGATTGGAAAGACAGGGAGGGCTCCCTAGAAATAATTATAGTCTCCAGTGACATTTTGTTAAAAAGTATACCGCCATCCGAAAATAAAGTGGTCTTTTCCCCCGAGCATTGAATGTATTAAAGATTTAATGTACTGCTGTTTGTTTTGTTTTCTTTTAAGTGACAGGCAGGACTGAGAGCTGGAGCTTCACACACAAACAAAGCTTCTTTATCGTGTTTTTCTTCTCTATGGCCTATGGACCAGTTATGGAGTCAGGAGTTGATCGATTTGTTTCCCCTAAAGATCCTTGAAAGTTGAGTGGGATTGGTGACAAAGCCTCGGTTCTGTTAATATGGGCCCCCGATGACCTGATGGTATTTGAACTGCCCTTCAGGTCCAGCGATCAGAATGCTCTGTGTTATAACCATGAGCACCATAGAAGGGGTTAAGACTTGGCCAGTCCACAAGGGCCAAGCTTTCAACATACTCAAGGATCTGCAGTTCTCTTTGGAAGGATCACCAACCTACAACCTGTGAACCACTGTCGAATTAATGTCCCACGGGGCAGTTGAACATATCAATCAATCATTACCCACCATTCAATGGCCTCAAATCTTTTCTGTACACAATTTGTTTTCTTGGTAACATATTTTCAATCCCACAAACACAGTAGTTTTGTGTTTTCACTTCAGTTATTTTGTTGGACTGGCATGCCTCACTCATTTTAATGGTTAATATATTTAATTTTTTTTATAAAATTCAATTTTTTTAAAAATTTTCAAAAAGGGCAGGGATTGTAGTTTGGTCTATGATTATGAAGATCAAGATATGATAAAGAAGATCAAATCTTTTCACAAGTTTGTGGAGCTTTTCTCTATTTTTGAACTTTTGCTGGGGCTGCAAATGAAGCTCACAAATGTGATCAGAGAAAAATATGTGAAAAAAAAACAATACCTGGAAACATCAGGCCACATAGTGGTTGCCACTGTCTATTGATGTCAAACACAAAATGTCAGTCTCCAGCGTGACACACGGTCATGAAAGACTTTTTACTGGCATTGTTTCAGTGGTGGTGGTGCCCAATACTATAGGTTAGCTGCCATTTATCTTTGTTCTGTTATTTACTAATTCAACCCGAAAAAATTATAAATGTAAATCGGTTTCACCTCTTCTATTCTTACCAATATATCTAACCACATCCGCATCCATCTTAATACATTTATTGATGTGAAAGCATTGCTACAAATAACTTCTCCTTGAAGCAATTGTAGCTGTTAAGTAGTTAAATATTTGATCAGTCGTTAACACTCCTGCCACACAGCCAGGAGGTTTTATTCCAGCTATTCAAGTTTTATTCCAGTGCTCTGGTGAAGTTTCTGTGTTCTGCCCATGTTTGCATGAGGTCTTTTGAGGCTCTCCTGCTCCCCCCTACAGTAGTTATGGATGAGAGAGAGAATGGTTGGATGTCTCTATATGCAGACCTGTAATATGGTGTCACAGTGTCTGTTGAAACAATACTGGATTTCATTGGAAAAACATTTGCATGAGTCAACACAAATTTGTTGAGTGGTTCATTACCTTCAGTGTTTTTGGTTGTAATATTTTTCACTGAGAAACATTGGGCCGTTAGAAGTCAAAAATAATACGCTTGGACATATGATGTTGACATACCTTTATATTCTTTGCCATTTTTTCAGATTCTACATCGTTCCTCTTTCTAAATCCATTCCCTCCATTAATCCTAGGGAGTTGCTCCAACTTGTTTCAAGATGACATGTCATTTTACTGAAAATGAAAATATCTCTCATTGATGAAAGAATAATTACATGAAATAAGGCAACGGAAAGGGGATTTTGTGGCTTTATTGCAGGGCGTTCCTGTTTCCTAAAAAATAAAAAACATATAGTATCTAAAGTTTATATTTGTATGATTGGCACTTTTGACAAGCCACATTTTTATTCTCCTTGTGAAAGCCTACAGGCCCTGTGCATTTGCTTAATTTCTATGGCATTGTCCTTTGCTCATTTACTGTGGGCTTCAACATACATGTGGAGCTCAAATGGCCCACATGTGAATCTCACAAAAGTGGAATTTGATCCAATAATACCTCAATTGAATTCCATGATTATGTTTTTCTTATGTCATATTTATCAAAGTAACATATGATAATATACAGCCAGAGCAACAAGAAAGCCCTGAAGCAGCTTCAAGTTCATATTCATCCCATCAGACATGCGAAATGAAGTCATGAGCACCACCAGGGATGCACAGCATTTGCGTGATCCATTATCAGTCATATAACGAAGGCTTTGGTTCCACTCCCTTGCTTTCTTTTCCCTTATACTCTGCAGACTTTTTTTGTCAAACAATAAACTATCTCATCCTTTTTTCATTACACAAGTATTCCAATACTGGAGTAGCCTGAAGGTTAGAGAAGCTTTCTTATGACCGGTAGGTCACAACAGTCTGAATCGGACAGATTTGTTTTGAAAACCTGGGTGGGGAAGCTGAATGATGAGCACATCACATCCCCCAACAAAGTGCCCTTGAGCAGAACACAGTGCTTTCAAAGTCTCTGCTCCAGTCTCTCAGGATCACTTTTGATTCAATCTCACCTGTAGCGAAAACAGTAGATCTACCATTTAAAACATTTGTCAGTATTTGTGTCTTTTGACAGAAGTCTTCAATTGAAAGAATAATTAGTAATAGCTGGTGCTCTTTACAGAACCAAAAAAACACGTTTATTGTTAAGAGTGGAGGGAGACACAAAAAGGCGGGGTTGTGTGAAAAGATCTGGAACCAGATTTAACACTTCTAATTATATATTTCAACAACTGGGGCTTTCATGTCAAATCCAATGTGTTTCCTGTTAGCTGAGCGACATTCGTGACAGCACTGCAGTTAATTGAAACATTAGAGTGGGGGGAATGCTCAGGGGCTCATGTGGCCTTGGCTGATGCGTTGCATGCACTGCACAGTCCAAAAAACATGGATAGCATGAGCTATCCACCCGCAGCTCAGCCTAGTCTCAGGATCTGCTGGCTAGCTTTCCTTCCAGCCAGGGGGAACCAGATGTAACTTTGCACTCAGCATACGTGTTTGAATCTTGTAAAGTCAGCCACCGAGAAAATGTCCGTTCCATGACAAGGTTATTGCTCTGTTATGTCATTACTTGAAGGCTATTCAGAATTACAGATGAAAGACTCGAAATGGAGATGCTTGTTTCTGGTTTTTATTCAGTGACCTGTTATACGGCGGTATATAGAGGAAGGGTGGCATGTGAAACGCAAGGTCAGAGTAAGGAGTGGCAGGTTTAGCTTGATCTAGAGACCATCCGGTTGCCAAATGATTAGAGATGTATTCTCAAGTTAACGTTTGAGAAGCATTGACATTTAATAATCTGCTATTTTCTGTCAAATATGTCTGTCAAATACAAGAATCAAAAATGTAAAAATTTTTTGGCTCCAGTTCAAATGTATAATTTCACACATTTCATCAATCTGTACTTAAAAAGGCACTCTGAAAAAAGTTAGGAATTTTCACTTTTAATCACTTAATCATTGTAAATAATTCTATGATTCAATTACTCTTAAGTGTTGGATGGATAAAATTATAGTTTGAGTCTGTTCACATTTTATTTTCGTTTACACTGTAGTTTCCCTTCCTTGTTTGTTCATTGTTTTGTTTTTGCTTTATTTTGTTTTGTTTTTTGTATTTTTCATTCTATTAAGTAGGCAAACCAGCAAAATAAAATGACTATGGTTGATGGAAAATGTATGAAGAAATATGACTATTAACTATTATATTTTTACATGTTAGATAATGACAACAGTACAGTTAATAATAAAAAGTGGTCTGGGCCCCTTCACAAGCATTGGATTGTATTCAAACACCGTGTAGACAAGTGTGTGATTCAGCAACACCAATGTATTTCACAGCCGTGCACATTATTTAGAGAGAAATTAGATAGTTGTAATTTCATGCATGATATGTTTATTTCAATCTCATTCATAAGTGATATCCATCCATCCATCCATCCATCTTCTGCTGCTTATTCGAAGTCGGGTCGCGGGGGCAGCAGCCGGAGCAGGGATGCCCAGGCTTCCCTCTCCCCACCCACATGGTCCAGCTCTTCTGGGGGGGCCCCAAGGCGCTCCCAGGCCAGCCTCAAGACGTAGTCTCTCCAGTGTGTCCTGAGCCTTCCCTGTGGCCTCCTTCCAGATGCCCGGAATACCTCCCCTGGGAGGCATCCAGGAGGCATCCTGACCAAATTCCCGAGCCATCTCATCTGACTCCTCTCTATGCGGAGGAGCAGCGACTCTACTCCGAGATCCTCCCAGATGGCTGAACTTCTCACCATAACTCTAAGGGAGAGTCAGGCCACCCTGGAGAGGCAACTTATTTTCTGCCGCTTGTATCTGCGACATCGTTCTTTTGGTCACTACCCACATCTCATGACCATAGGTAAGGGTTGGAACGGAGATCGACAGGTAAATTGAGAGCTTTGTCTTTTGGCTCAGCTCCATCCTCACCACGATAGATCGGTACCGAGTCTGCATCACTGCAGACACTGCACTGATCTGCCTGTCGATCTCCCGCTCCATCCAACCTTCACTCGTAAACAAGACCCTGAGATACTGAAACTCCTCCACTTGCGGCAGGACCTCTTCCCCAACTCGGAGTGGGCACTCCACCCGTTTCCGGTTGAGCACCATGATTTCGGATTTGGATGTGCTGATCCTAATCTTGGCCGCTTCACATTTGGCTGCAAACCACTCCAGTGAGAGCTGGAGATCATGGCCTGATGAACCGACAGAACTACATCATCTGCAAAAAGTAGAGACTCGATCCTGTGGCCACCAAACCAGATCCCCTCAAGGCCCTGGCTGCACCTAAAAATTCTGTCCATAAAAGTTATGAACAGAATCGGTGACAAAGGGCAGAAACCAGTCTGACTTAAACCGGCAATGCGGACCAAGCTCCGACAACAGTCATACACGGACCGAACAGCCTGTATAACAGGGTTCGGTACCCCATATTCCCGGAGTGCCCCTCAGAGGATTGCTCGTCGGACACAGTCGAATGCCTTCTCTTGATCCACAAAACACATGTAGACTGGTTGGGCAAACTTCCATGCCCCCTCGAGTCCCCAGAAGGAGCGCCTTCAAGCATTCCCCCTAGGGACCCCTAGAAGGGTGGGTAAACTGAACTGCTGTTGGGTGCATAACAACAAACAACAGTCAGAACCTGTCCCCCTACCTGAAGGCGGAGGGACGCTACCCTCTCGTCCACCAGATTGAATCCCAACGTATAGGCACTGAGTCGGAGGGCAATCAATATGCCCAACCACGCCCGGCGCCTCTCAACCGGGGCAACTCCAGAGTATAAAAGAGTCCATCCCCATGCATCGATGTAAGTCCAACTACATCTAGTCAGAATCTCCCAACCTCGCACAACAGCTCGGGCTCCTTTCCCCCAAGAGAGGTGACATTCCATTTTCAAAGAACCAGCTTCTGCAGCCGAGGATTGGACCGTCAAGATGCCCCACTCCAGCTACCACCCGGCTCACACTGCATCCGACTCCCTTGGCGCTCCCTGTGGATGGTTAGCCGAGGGGAAGAGGGACCCAATTTGCCCCTTCAGGCTGTGCCCGGTCGAGCCCCATGGGTGCCGGCCCTTCCACCAGGCGCTCGCCATCGAGCCCTGCCCCTTGGCCTGACTCCGGGGGGGGTAACCAGTGACCCACATCCTGGCAGGGTAAAACTAGGTCCGATGTTGTTGCTCGTTACGGTGGGTCTTTTGGGCCGTGCTTTGTCTGGTCCCTCACCTGGGACCTGTTTGCCTTTGGTGACCCTTCCAGGAGCATAAATCTCCCGACAACATAGCTCCCAGGATCACTCAAACACGCAAACCCCTCCACCACGGTAAGGTGGCAGCTCAAGGAGGGGTTCATAAGAGATAGAAATGTATAATTCCATCAGTTAGTTTCAGCTTCATCAAACCACAGAACAGGTGGCTTGGCGAATGCTGAGCAACTGTAATGAACATACAGGGGCTGCAGCAGATGTCAACTAAAATGTGTTACTGACATTGTTCTTATATTTCATATATGTTTATGTCATTACATTAATTCTTTATCATCAATACTGAGTGCATTACGTCTCTGCTATGACCATTTGATACTTATAAATTTAAATTTAGATATCCCCTATAAAATGTCCTTCTAATGCAAGCCAAATAAAAATAAGTGAAATATTAGTGTCTTGTCTTCCTAGAGATGGAAATGTGCGATGTTCTTGCCTTTGTGGACTGAACCAGAGTTTGAGTTAAGCACTCCACTGAGGATCTATGTGTTGGGCCACAACTTCCTCTTGCAGCAAAGTTTACCCCAATAAATCTGTGAGACATTCCTCCCAAGGAAAACAGCAGATAAGTCACAAAGCCAAAGAGCCAAAAGCAAGATTTCCTTAGGTTAATTTGACAGACGCCATCTAGTGCGGGGAAATAATCCAAAAGAAATATTTCAGAGTGATAAAATTTCATAAAGTATTCATTTGTACTCTATCTATTGTATAAAATTCTTCTATACCTGTTGATCATTGGCTTCATGTACTTTTTAATCAGGCTTGTTACTGCCCTTTTAACTGATCTACAAAGGCTGTCTGTTGTATGACAGTTTCCCTGTTCTGTGTAACTACATATAGGATAAGATCTTTTTCTTTTCCTTTTGGCTTTTCCCTTTCAGGGGTCGCCACAGCGAATCAACCTTCTCCATCTAGCCCTATTCTCTGTATCCTCCTCTCTCACACCAACTACCTTCATATCTTCTTTCACTACATCCATAAATCTTCTCCTCGCTCTTCCTCTAGACCTCCTGCCTAGCATGGACTCATTGGACTCATTCCTGATCCTATCCATCCTCATCACTCCCAAAGAGAACCTCAACATCTTCATCTCTGCTACCTCCAGCTCTGCCTCCTGTCTTTTGTTCAGTGCCACTGTCTCAAGACTGTCACTGTCTCACTGTGTCAAGATTTTCCTCAACCTGTTCCCTGCTCTCATTACAGATCACCACTGTCTCATAACCAGCATACATGTCCTGGACCAGTCTAACATACTTCTCTGCTACTCCAGACTTCCTCATAAAATACCAGAGTTCTTCTCTCAGCACCCAGTTGTATGCTTTTTCTAGGTCTACAAAAGCGCAATGCAGCTCCCTCTGACCTTCACTGTATTTCTCTATTAGCATTCTCAAAGCGCACACTGCATCTGTAGTACTCTTTCTCGGCATGAAGCCATACTGCTGCTCACAAATACTGACTTCAGCTCTCAGTCTAGTTTCCACTACTCTTTCCCATAACTTCATTGTATGGCTAATCAGCTTTATGCCTCTATAGTTACCGTAATTCTGCACATCCCCCTTATTCTTAAAAATGGGCACCATCACACTTCTTCTCCATTCTTCAGTCATCTTTTCTCTCTCTAAGATCCTGTAGAATAATCTAGCCAGAAACTCTATCGCTATCTCTCCTAGACACTTCCATACCTCCACAGGTATATCATCTTGACCAACTGCCTTTCCATTCTTCATCCTCTTCAATGCCCTCCTCACTTCAATTTTACTAATCTCTGCTACTTTGTGGTCTACAATAGTCAGCTTTTCTACCCTTCCCTCTCTTTCATTTTCCTCATTCATCAGCTCTTCAAAGTACTCTTTCCATCTTCCCATCACTCTTCTAGCATCTGTCAATACATTTCCCTCTCGATCCCTAATCACCCAGACCTGCTGTACATCATTTCCATCTCTATCTCACTGTTTTGCCAACCTGTATAAATCATTCTCTCCCTCCTTACTGTCCAACCGAGCATACAAGTCATCGTATGCCCTTTGTTTTGCCTTTGCTACCTCTATCTTTACCTCACGCTGTATCTTCCTGTACTCCTGGTTTGGTCTGTTCTCTTCAGTCCCCTCAGTGTCCCACTTCTTCTTTGCTAACCACTTTCACTGGATACACTCCTGCACTTCCTCATTCCACCATCAGGTCTCCTTCTCTACTTTCCTTCCAGACAACACACTGAGTACTCCCCTACCTGTCTCCCTGATCACATTAGCTGTAGTTTTCCAGTTATCTGGTAGTACTCCCTGACCACCAAGAGCCTTTCTCATCTACTCCCTGAAAACCATACAGAACTCCTCCCCTTTCAGCTTACACCACTTTGTCCTCTGCTCTACCTTTGTCCTCTTGATCTTCCTTGTCACCAGAGTAATCCTACAAACCACCATCCTATGCTGTCTGGCTACACTCTCACCGACTACCACTTTGCAGTCACTGATCTCTTTCAGATTACCTCGTCTGTACAAGCTGTAGTCTACCTGCGTGCTCCTACCTCCACTTTTATAAGTTACCATATGTTCCTCTCTTTTCTGGAAAAGAAAGTATTCACAACAGCCATTTCCATCCTTTCTGCAAAGTCTACCACCATTTGTCAAACTACATAGCTAGCCTGGATACCAAACCTGCCCATCACTTCGTCATCACCTCTATTACCTGCACCAACATATCCATTGAAGTCTGCCCCAATGGCCACTCTGGGGATATTCTGCATCAATTCATCTAACTCATTCCAGAACTTATCCTTCTCCTCTAACTCGCATCATACCTGTGGGGCATAGCCACTAACAACATTGAGCATCACACCTTCAATTTCTAGTTTCAGGCTCA
>CAAKHD010013536.1:6408-38616 GCA_901007705.1 Fistularia tabacaria
AAGACCATCAGCTGTGCAAGCGCAGTCACCCCTTTCTGTCTGTTTTCATTTTCCCTTCAGGCATGTTTTGCGTCTCTGGTCAGCCAAGACTATGTCAATGGAACTGACCAAGAGGAGATACGAACCGGTGGGTGCAACCCCCCCCCCCCCCCCCCCCCCCCCCCCCCTTTTATTCTATTTTTTTTTTTTTTGTTTTTTTTTTTTTTTTTTTTTTTTTTTTTTTTTTTTTTTTTTTTTTTTTGTTGTGTGCGGGGTTGTTGTATTTTAGAAAGGGTTGTAAAACCGCCCCGGCCCGCGGGGCTTTGTTGGGGGGGGGGGGGGGGGGGGGGGGGGGGGGGGGGGGTAGGTGCGCCGTGATTGGCCGGGCCTCACATGACGCTCTCGAAGATGATGACCTTGTTGTCGTCGGAGCCGGGGGTCAGGGAGCTCAGGGACTTGACGTCAGGGGCCATGTACTCCAGGTGGTGGGCCCCCCACACCGGGCTGGTCAGCTGCTGCCAGCGCTGCGACACACGAGCACCGGTGAGCAGGGGTGTGTGTGTGCGTGCGTGTGTGCATGCGTGTGTGTGTGTGACCTCTAACCTCTGCGAAGGAGCCCTTGGCCCTGAAGAGCTTGTAGAGCAGGCTGACGGGGATGCAGAGCATGGAGGAGAGCGCCAGCCCCCAGCCCACGACCTCCCCCCACCACGGGTACACGTACACACTGTTGTACTTCAATGGCTGGTAGTTCACCAGGTGGAACAGGAAGATGCCCTGGGGTTACCGTGGAGACAAGCATGAAGCAAGGGCCACGCACACCCGTGTGCGTGAGCGCGTGTGCGAGCGTGTCCTTACGATGCAGACGCACGGCGTGATGAAGGACCAGCACCACTTCATCCAGGGGAACGGCCGGTAGCCAATCATACGAGCCACGTCGTCCATGAACCGGTCGGCGCCTGTGATACCATCGTGACATCATCATGAGACAGTCTGTGTGCGTGTGTGTGCGTGTGTGTGTGTGTGTGTGTGAGAGTGTTACCGTAGACCCAGGCCACCACCACACACTCCCAGAAGGCCTGCCACAGCAGTGTCATGCCGCTGGCCGAGTAGTAGTCGAACAGCTGGAAGACATACATCCCTCCCTGCACACACACACAGGTGCGGTCAGCGGTGTGCGGGGTGTGTGTCTGACCTGCGTCGCCTGCAGGGCGTATCTGACCTGCGTCACCATGGAGAGGTCGATGATGAAGCACAGCAGGCAGCAGATCGCCACGGCGATCTCCCTCCTCCAGCGATGATAGTATCGCCCCGGCAACAGGTCCAAGATCCCAGTGACAAAACCCTCCACCCCCACGAACTGGGGTGCACACACACACACACACACACACACACACACCGTATCAACCCTTCGCTCATCAGCCGTGTGTGTGTGCGTGTGTGTGTGTGTGTGCGTGCGTGCGTGTGTTACCTGACTGTCCAGGCCGAGCAGCAGCAGCATGAAGAAGAAGAGCGCCGCCCACAGCGGTGCCACCGGCATCAGGCTGACCGCCTTCGGGTAGGCGATGAAGGCCAGACCCGGGCCTGAGACACACACACACACACACACACACACACACACACACACACACACACACAGAGTCTCACTATGACAAAATATAAACAGACCATTTTTCTATGGAAATTATGAATTTTTTCTTTTGAAGTTTTTATTTTTCTATGGAAGTATTACTAGTAGTACTAGTATGGGTAGTAGTGCTAGTAGTTTTCGCAGTAGTTCTGTATTTTCCTGATCCTGAAGACGTGTGTGTTTCCCTGCTGACCAAGTTTGATTGACAGACCTGACATCCAATCGGGTGCCCCGGCACTGCCGGTCTCTCTGAGCATCACAACCTGTATTTACTGAGTTTGTTCAAAGAACAGTCACATGTTGGTGGTGAAATAATCCTGTAGTTAATACTTCACACACACACACACACACACACACACACACACACACACACACACACACACACACACACACACACACACAGAGAGAGAGAGAGAGAAAGAGAGAATAAAAGATAGAAGGGTAGTTGCTGGCACAAGGTGAGGATGAAAATAAGTCAAGTTTAAGGAGAAAGTGGAGGAAATAGGAGGCATGTCATTAACAGAGACAATGAGAAAGGGAGAAAACAAAGCTCTTGACACAGGAGGAGTGTCGAGGGAAATTGCTGAAAATGAGCGATAAAGACTGAAAGGGAGAGGAGAGTGAGCTGGGATTTGCAGGATGGTGATTTAAAAGCTGTCCTACTCACTCTTGAAGAATATTATTCATGTCCAGAGTGAAAAATTTCTTCCTGCCCTCCTGATCGAACTGCCGCGAGGCCTGTAGAAGAAAAAGGTTTGAGTCAGCATGCCAACACTGTTCCATACCGAACAAATTCATATCTCCCAGGACCCGGTGCTGCTCTTCTTGCCTCGACAAGACAGCTTTTGCAGGGGTCTCTCATTTAATGGCTTCAAGCAAATGCCTTTAGCTAATGCTCAACAACCAGCTGTATCTGTTACCTTTGGCGGAAGCAGAAAATGGCACCGCTTTGACTCCTTAAGTCTTTTCATTTTCACCTCACTATCCTTCACTTGCATCTTACTCCTCAATGGCATCTCACTTCACTTTTTACAACGTCTTGAAATAAAAATTAAAAAAAAATTTCTCTGCCAGTGTTTCGGTGGCTTCAGGATACAGGCGGTAGAAAATAGTACTTCGTCAAAGAGCTGTAGTACTGCTCTCCTATTTCAGCCGAATAAAAACCAGTAGAGTTGAGTTGGGAGCCATGCTGCTCACTGGACTGAACAATAAAACATTTTGTGCTAGTCCTCTGTCTGATTGACGTTTCTGTTTAACCTGAGAAAAGAGGCTTTGCAGGTAATTGCAACCACCCACATACGGACTTCTTCTGACTCACCGATCGTAGGTCCTCTATGCGCTTGATAAGAGGAGCAGGCAGTCCATCAGGCAGCGGAGGTGGAGAAAAAAGTGCACTGGAAGACCCTGGGCCTTGCCCTTGGCCTCCGCCTCCTCCTCCTCCTCCTCCTCCAGCTTTATTCGCTGGGACACCGACTCCCAGGATGCCATTCTCTCTGGCCGATGACACAGAATGGTGCTGGTCGGTGTCCAGCACACTGAAATCTAAGTCCCCTAAGAGATCCTGAAGCTCCTTCTCAGTGGCCGATCCCAGCAGTGACATCACGGCGGGATCTGAGGAGAGGTCGGCCAGTGAGAGGTCACTGGCTGTGTTGCCCGGTGGCTGGGAGGAGTTTGAGGCTATTAGGTGGTTTGTTGAGTCAGCTGATTTGGGCTTGGCTACCGCACCACCTGCCAGACCCAGGTGGGAGACATTGGGATTTAGTTTCCTCATCTCCTCCTTTTCCCGAGTGAAGCGACGGAGCATGGCAGCCAAATATAGAGAGTCCTTCATCAGCTTCTTCCTTTTCTTCTTCTCTGGCCGGTGCAGGTTGACGGCAGTCACTCTGGTGGAGAAGAACATATACAAAAGCAAAATGTAAAGTGTGGTTTACACGTGTAAAAAGAAAACTCAGACGGAACTGGAAATTTGTTAAAATTCAACGGGGGGAGGGTTTGACACACTGCCCCAGGATCATAGTGTTTGTTATGTCATAGAGATGACACAAAACTACCTGTCTGAGTTTCACCGGATGGAGAACAAAAGCCTTTAAATAGTGGGGCAAATCAGTGAAAAATAGGGAAAAAAATTATTTTAAATTGGGCATCATGTTTTTCTCTGTTGGCATACAACTACTGTCTTGCAGTTTTTATTTGATAAAAGACAGCTCTGGTAGCTCTGAAAATTTCCCATGCAGGAAATACTGAATGCTAATTTGAGAGTATTTTCCTTTCAGTTGAATAACAGCAGCAGTAGTTTTCAGCTGAGAAATACATTGATATCTAATATTATAGCATGATTTGGATATTATGGGATTTTTATGACCAAAAATGTTGATACTTGTTTTAGACTTTTTTCTTTCTCAACTGTGCTCAGTCTCTACACTTGACAAACAGATACCTAAAAATTAGCAGAACAGTACTTTCAGTAAAAAAAAAATGCTTTCAATCAGAGACGGTATATGAAAAAGCTGAATTCAAATACTACTCATTTCTCTGGGGATACACCCAGGTACTCTGATGTGTGTTGTGTACCCTGGAATTGATTTTCAATACCCAAGTAAATATTTTTTTCAGTCCTCTTCTGCAAATTATGATATTAATGGATTTTTTAAACATTTTTCACAGCACTAATTACATCAGTCTTAGCCACGTTATGTAGCTAGGGATCAGTGTAAGATAATACGTCGAAACAATTCCCTAATCGTAGAAGTAAACTAGATTTTGAATAATTCAATTTTGAACAAATGTCAAAACGTGTTTGGAAAAAGGACACTCAATCCATTTTGAAATTAAATCTGACGCAAATTTGATTTTTTTCTTATCACAGGCAAAGAAGCAATTATAGCACAATAATTTGATTAAATGCATTTGTAATTTTTTGCACTATCTGGCTGACGCTGCTTAAGAAATAGCCCATTCATCAGTTTCAATGCCTTTTCAGTTGCAGCTTTTTACTTGCTCTGAAAATCTGTTCCCCTGTTTCTTTCTGCATTCACTGAGAGGCAATTTTAAGCAAGCATGAGACAGAAGACAACATGCACAGTTGAAAACACAAGATAGAGAATGAGTGAAACCGTGGCTTCAGCTGCCATTTTCAGTGGTACACTGAGGCATCAACGGTTTCTGAAAAAGACGCCTCGGAAATGTGGGAAGATTATAAGGGATTAACCTGCAGTCTGCTTTGAATGATCTGACACACACACACACACACATTCAGATATATAACATCATCAGTTTCATAATGGCACAATAGCTGCTGCTATTTTTGGAAGTTGTTTTCGTGTAAGAGTATTTGGCCTATCTGAGCGTGGATAATGCAGCGTTTTCTAGAAGGTGGCTGGCTTGTCACAGCAACTAGGAGCAAGCATCCCTAGGAGTCAGCATCCCTGCCTCACGATAAATGAATGAGAGAGTCCTCACAAAAGAGGGGAAGTGTAATGACACCAAGGGTGGCTGATTATTAGCAAGGTAAAGAGTAGACAAATGCGTCATCACATATTCACTGTCGGCAGCAATCCTCGGGTGTCCAAAAGCTGCCCTTTTATGCCCAGAAGCAGAAAATGTTAATTTTCCAAATAGCATCTGTGTATCTTTGACATTTTATAATGTGTCATGTTTTCGAGAGCCTGGCTTAATTAATCTCTTGATGAAGTGGGGGGTTAAGTGTTAGACTGCTGCTGAGCAGATGTGTGGCCTACTGACAAGAATGCTCAGAGACTCGGCAACAGGTTTATTCTGTTAGGCGCATGAGCTGTTAGGTCACAGTATTTATTTGTATCTAAGAATTCCACACATAAAGAGGTTTAGTTTCGTTAATTGACAAATTAAAAAATAAAGACAGCACACTTGTGCTACAATGATACCCACCCTTGTTTCGGCACTTTGTTCTTCTTCAGGTTCTTCTCTTCCAGGCTGTTTGCCTCCTTCTTTTTCCTCTTTTTGATAACCTGCTCCCTGTCTTCATTCGGCTTCTGAAACACAAGTGGAGACGCCTGTCAGATTAACAGATCTCTTTCTTTCAGCTTGCATATAGAATGTCCTGTTTTAGTCTTCCTGTGTTATTAATGATTCCTGTCCTGTCATCCACAATCTCCTCAAAAAACAAGATGCTGGACAATCTTAAAGGTAACACAGAAATAAAAATGAAAAATGAATGTATTTGCCAAGATCCTACGTATGCATCCATATTGAAACTCTTGGGAGAGAAAAATTAGCATTGTTATGTACAGTCTTATCCATGTACATTTTTGCCATCAATTTTAAAGCCACAACAACTTGGTTACACATAACACATACAATGATTGTTATTGCCAATATATACTTGCCACTGACGATTTGTTGTTCCATACTAAAGTTCTTATCACAGGGAATCAGAGGGCATTTGATGTTTGACCAGTAAACACAGACTCAAAGTTTCTTGGTTTCTCTAACACTTCTGATACTTCACTACAGTCTACCTACCAAAATCACTCTCTAATCTGATTGTAGGACTTCCAAAGTTCCTCTAGTCTTTTCCAGAGACTATTTTCAAGGACTTTTTCAGGACATTCTCAGTGACAACCTAGCTGCTGTGACGGGTGGGGATTCCGTCCAAGAGCTAATATGTTTCTCTCTGCGGACATGTGGTAAAGTCTATCTTTATCTGGGTCATGTGAACTAAAATAGTAATCAGGTAAAAGAAATACATGTTGCAAAACACTGATAGAGAAATAGTTTTAAATGCATTTTTAGAAAAAAATATAACAGTCGGTTTTTTAAAGTTTTCAAGGGTATTGAAAACTTTTATGATATTCTGATTTGAAAAAAAACAGTCAAAATTTGTGATGTACATGTTTAGCAAGTCTCACCTTGTCCTCCTCTCCCTCAGAGTCTGAGGCAGCTCTGAACTGCAATGTGCCCGTGTTGATATAAAATCCCCCCAGCTTTGTGGTCAGAGAGGCGGGCACCAGCTCATCATACTGAGAAAAATAAAGTAATGGTTTCTTGTATGAGATTACAGGAGTGCAGTAAATAATAAATCCTCTTACACAACAAAACATAGATGCTGTCACCCGATTTCAAAAACACATTGAGTGCATAATGTTTTATTAACCCCTCACAGAGCAGCCCATGTATCTCTGATGGTCAGGGAAAATGAAAGACTTCTCCAGTAAGATAAATTAATAAGTCACAAAAAAAAACAATGTCTCCTGGCCAGAGATGAGACATTTTTATATTAGGGAGCATTTCAAAACAGAATAGAAGGTCAAACAGGCTTTAACAATTTGAAAGTGAGGGGAGGACACTGTCATATCAAATAAACAAACACCTGTTCTATAATAGGATAGGATCCATACAAAAATCATAAAAGCAGATATTAAATCAATTACACTGATGTTCTCTGAATGCTGAACAGAACATAGAAAAATGATACCATAATCCTGTGTGGATGACAACATAGTGCTTGGAAATAACACAGAAGATTTCACATCGCACTGTCAAGCTGGTTGTAAGAAACAACAAATGTCTATCATTATACCAACCACTGTGCCAAAACACAGGTCTAGGGAATGAAATATTAAACTACAGAGGAATAATGTCCAGCTCACCTAACGCACCGACATAATAGCCAGCACAGCAGACGACAAAGAATAGCAAAGCTTTGAGACCGGACAATATGGGATGTTTGAAAAGAGTCATAATGACATGTTGGATATGAATAAAGGGGTCTCCGAGATAAAATCTAAGAGGAAATGATGTCAAGGATACTTACAGCTTCTGAGTTGTCAATAAAGGGGTCGGACTCGTCGTACCCGAAGCCTATATCAATCAAATCTTGCATTCTGTCCTTCCTCTTCTTCCCTGTGTTGCCCTGGAAAATGTAAACAATTACAGTTCAATGATTAGATTTTGACTTCCATGCAGTCTACTGTAACTCTTGTGTATAAAAAGATAAAAAGATGGTCATAAGTTGAGAATGGTTCCTCTGGTGACAATGTATTTGTCTGCAACCTCTCTTCTGAAAACACAAATACACAGAGGCACAGGGGAACCCAGGCTGAAACACAGGCCAAAGTAGTTTTTACTGCTTCACTGTTATAAAAGATGTACATCAGCTAGTGAAATAATAGAAGTACCAGAAATGTGTCTTGGCTGACAGAGAAGCTTTTTCTCCATGACAGATGTTGGATGTCAGAAGCTGCTGACAAATCTATTTTTCAAACGCATCTCAGGACAGTGCTTTCTTTTTGGAAAACAAATACAAGCCTACATCACAAAAAAGATGTATTGAATGTACTCATATGTTGAATAAACAAGGGAAATATTCCATGATTTACATTAACCTTAAAAATCTATAATCAAACATTGAAAAGACTTTGAAATTGCCTGCTATGTATATTTACATGTCTATCTCAGAATACTCACAGGAAAACAAGAAAACAACAGGAAAAAAAGCTTTTCATACTGTATGTTAAACACTGTATGACAAATACATTCTCTATTGTTAGTGCTTTCCTACAGCTTGAATTTCTTCTCATGTTTACAAACTAATAATATTTAAGTTACAAGCATAGAAAATATGTAACATCTGCCTGTTTGGAAAAATCTGAAAAAAAAGTCATATTTGAGAAGCTGCGGGGGGGGGGGGTGTTGACATTTTCTGCACGAATACGAGTCAAAAAGACTAAATTATTTTGCAGTAGTGGCAATCGAGGTACAAGTTAATGCAATTATCAGAATTCATACACTGGCCACAAAAATCTAGCATTAGGAAATCATTTGGACCATATCTGATCAGACAACACTCCAAGAGGAAGCGAAGAGAAACAACTCACATATTTATTCTCAAACTTCTTGGCCAGGGCCTCCACCTGGAGCCGCTCTCTCTCCTCATCATTGAATGGGTCATTGGGATTGGTGGCGGGAGTCAGACTTGGGGGTTTAGTCTTGACCTGAAACAAAGATTAAAACGTTAATTTATCAAGAGGAATATTGAACAGGATTTAATTGATGATGACTTGCCCCATTTGAAACTCCAGTGGCTTCATGCTGCTGCAGAAAAGAGAATTCCACTCATCACATCATCAGCTCCACAAACACAGACTTGAAATAACGAGAAATATAAAACACACAGTGTAACACATCCAGGTAAGAAATACTGAATCATATTGAGGTTTGCAAACTTTCCCACCACTCGTTTTAAACCTAACTCATGGCGATAACCGAATGATTAAAAAAGTGCACAGAAGCCAAGTGGTTTTGATCTTGCAGCTGACATTTGCCGTGCTCCCATGCTACATCCCGGTCCCTCCATCAGCAGTGCTCTCTCATCTATCACCCGCAGCCACAGGGCCAAACTGCATGTGGCATTTCCAAGTGCTGTAATGGCTGTGTGACTGTTGCTGGGCAAGTCTGTGTGCTCGGGACACACAGGTAGCGGCGGGAGATAAGCTTTATCTCGTCATGTGCAAAGCGAGAGGATGGTCCTCGCCAAAATGCTACGATCTGTCAGCTAGCTGCTGAAGTTGGAAAGCGTCGGCAGAACAAGTATCCAAAGCCGGGGCTGTCTTTTGTGTGGAGTCGCTCGAATGGTCACTTTCAACCACGCTAGTCCAGCAGAGGACAAGGTGCACTTCCCCCCGTTGTTTAGCAAAGACAAGTCCACACAAACACTGGGAAAGAGCGATAAAAATCCACTCCGGCTCTTGTGTCGCCCTACCTGGTTATGTTGGTTAAACTAGCAGATCCTACCTGGTGATTCTGGATGAGTTCTCCGTAATTAAACTCGGCGGAGGAGCGATCATCAGGCTCAGACAGGGACAGGTTCAGCCGCACCGTCGCCCTCTTCTCGGCTCCAACCTTGTCCCTTTCGCCGGTTTTGCCTAAACGACCGTTGCTGGCAACACCTCCTGCTCCGGTCGCTGCCTCGACTTCCCCGGCTCTACCGAAGTTGAAGTCGGCCTCATCTTCCAGCCGCCGTTTCCTAGATTCCGCGGCTGCCCCAGCCGCGAAGGCCGAGAGGGTGACAAATTGCACTTTTCTCGGTTCGGCCATTTGGATGAGCTGCCTGCCTGCCTGAACCTCGCTCCGGACAGACAGCGACAGCGAGGAGAAGAGCTACTTCGCGAAAGTACTCCAAATTGGTGGCTTGAAGAAGGTTTCGCGGAGCCCCGACGACTGCTCAGTGCCTACACGGATGTAAAGGCCTCCCCTGCACCATACAAAATGAATTCCAGGGGATGCGACGGTCGGGGAAAAGTTGTTTTTTCGGCCGCTACTTGCATCCTCAATCTGCTATGGGACCGAGACATTCACAGGAGCCATCTTGGGTTTCGGGAGTAAATAAAATATCAGAAGAGAGGGGTCGCTGCGCCTGCGCGCGCGCACAGAGCGGAAGCACCGTGACACGGGGGTTGTCATCACGTCCAATCACCGCGTGCCCCGACCGTAAACCCGCCCCTGTCACAACAGGCGATAATAACAACACCATCAGTACTATTATGACCTTTACAAAGTGTCTGAGTGAAGGACAACCGGCGGGGTACGCTGACCGCCCGGTGCTTGCGTGTTCAGACGCGGAGTCCATGCTTCGAGTCCGTAGTCACTGCTCTCGTTACACGCATCCCATTGTCTATTCGGGAAATGCTGAATTGTGCACTTTTTTTTTACAATGACACCGAACACACACCTAAACATGAGTCCTTGATGGCCGCAGGGTGACTGGCCGTCTCGGGGACAAGGCCGGTGGTCTGACGCGGAGCGGGGACCACCTGTTGACACATTAGGTGCCCAAACGATCTGCATAATCACACCAAACTGGTTTTGCATCTCTTTTGTGTTCCGTGTTTGCATTAACGCCTCTTAACCAGTCCTACATGCAGTGGTTGCTCCTCCATAGCAAGGCTAGGCCGGTAAATGACAATTGTTTCGAAACACTTTTGACCGTTTTAACTTTTTCACTCACCCAATTCTGTCTGCAATCCGCTCACTTGACCCCGCCAATCAAAAAACTCTCCAAAAAGGAAAAATTAAGATATAGGTTATGCCTTTGTTTTTCTTAATCTTTTTTGTTACACTGGGAAAACATACACCTCAAATAGAGGCTAAAGCACACAGTAGAGGCTCCAACCAGTAAACGGAGGTGAAGGCTTTTAACATTAGATTCATCATGTCTCATCTTAGGGATATCATGTAGAACTTTGTGCTTGCTCCTGAATTAACCCTGCACAATATAATTTAAACTTTTATCCAAATGTGAATATATGCGTTATAACAGCAACAAAGTCCCAGCAATGCACGCATTTTTAGTAATAATTATTACTTTGGTTCCTTTTCTGGTCCCCCATTTTCTTAAGTTTGCCCATATTTCTTTATTTTTACTGTTTTGGCATTTCTCCCTTTTCATATCAATTGCTAAATATCAATACACCTATTGCAATTTTATAAGTATATACGTTTTAATAAAGATGAACAAGGATTTAGAAAGTCAGTGCAGGGCATAGATATTCAATAGTTCCAGACAAACAACAATATTTATATCATATAATGATTTCAAGTGAAACCGCCACCTGTACAGTGGTCGAGTATGTATTCCTCTAATTTGCTCCTATAAAAGTACTAATACTAGGCTTTAACGAAAATTCTCCAACACAAGTAAAACTCCTGCATACAAAGCCTTACCTGATGTACTTAAAAGTATTAGGAAAAGTTGTCCTTGAAAAATAGCACTCTTAGATTTCTATTATTATGTACGTTATGATTTTAGGTCTATGCTTTAATTAGGTCTGTTTCATTTTACAGACGTAGAGATTAAAGAGCTGAGTGAAATTTTACAACTGTATATAAATATCAGAGCATGTTTGTAGTGTTACTGTCATGTGAGAAAGACATAGAATACACAAAAGCCATGACATTTTGGGAAAATAGCTTTGGGAAAAGGCATTCCCTCATTATCTAACAAAGATTTCAATGGTCAAATTAAGTTGAGATTTTCTGTAAAAGGGATTTTTCAATCATCAACATGAACCTCTCTGTTTTGCAATAAATGGGACGCATGATAACAATGTAACAACTCCTTGTTATGCACAGTAGACTTTAGTAAATGTACATCTTTATTTTCTACTCCTGCACATGTCAAACAATGACAGCTGATATCTGCATGATGTGGCTTGCAGTGAGTAACACAAAGCATCACGACAGCAGGACTCTGTTGTCTTTTGCCCATTTCCTTAGCGTCCTGATGATGTATTCCACCTGAGGGTTACCGGAATTTCGAAGTAGGAGCACTACCTCTTTAAGCGTCTCCCTGGTATGCAAACAGGATATAAGAGGAAATAAGATTAGATCATAACTGTAGCTTCACTCATCTTTTATTTATTTACTAGTCCCACCCACTTGGGAGGACCAAAAACAGTTATAATAAGGTTTATGAATCAGATTTTTTTAAAACAACATTTTTCAACGCTGAGGAAAGGTAATAAATGTGTAATAATCAAAGAACAAAATACTTGGGCTCTTTGTTTGCCAGTATGAGCTGAAAGACTCCGACACAGGCTCCCCTCTTGCCTTCCCAGTAGTTGGAGCTAGGGTCCAGCTTCTCCAGGGCATCAAATGCTTTGGCTGCATAGAAGAACTGACCCATCTGAAACAACTGATGATGTTAAAGGGTATCCGTTCCAACATTATGACTTTCCAGGCTGTGAGGAGGATGTCTCAAAAACATGCAGGTTAAGTCTGAATGAAACTGCATTATTATTTCAAAGTACAAAATCTTCTCATTCTTTGAGAATGGGGATATTCTCATACAATTTGAGCTGAGAATCTGACACACTATTATTAAATGTTACAGACACGCGCACGCGCACGCACGCACGCACACACACACACACACACACACACACACACACACACGCACACACACGCACACGCATGCACGCGTAATAAGAAAAAAATAATTATATTATAGCCGTTTCATATATCTGTGTATGCTTATATGTATTTGTCTGAAATATCAAAATTCCCTTTTTTCCTTTTTGCCCTTCCCAATGGTTAAGACTCATCTTGGAAGTTTCTTGACAATATGTTAAACAAAAACACCTCTATGAAAATGCTGGAGGGATTACAAGTTAAAAGGAGTAATCCATTTCATTTGCATTGCAATAGTTTCCACACAATGAGTATTCTCTCACCTTGTAGCAATCGTTAGCAATGAGCTGAAGGAGATTGAAGGAATCGGAGGAAGTGCCCATCTTTACATAAAGCTCCCAGGCAAGATGACCCTTTTTGTTCATTATATCTGCCAAGAAAATAAAAAGCCATCAGTCAGCTAGTTCCAGGGATATTGTATGGATTCAAATTTGAGAAATATTAAATGCCTTTGGGCAGCCTTTATTGCTTCAGATGTGAGTAAGTAATACACGAAAAGCATTTATCAGCACGGTTGAATGTAGCACTAGCAGCATGCGAGAGTGACCCCTCATTCTTTTGTAGCCTTAGGCTAGCAATCTAGCATAAAAAAATGATTCAGACCTCACTTTCAGTGAACAAATATAAGAGTTGCTTGGATCTTGATGAAATTAAGGGTTCCATTTCTACTGGCTATGAGAGCAGATTTGTGCTTTTATATCATTAAGTTCAGATTACTATAAATGTGTTAAATGGTTGACTGGGAGGCCTTGCCTTTTTGAACCTTGCAGCTTATGGAGGGGCAAGCCTGTTAGTCAAGGAATTCAATGTTCTTGTTTTGTCATTTACAATTTAAATAACACATCACACCTCAAACTACCTTGGAAGGGGGTTGCATTTTGAATTACTTTGATAAACAAACTGGCTTTTCTTCAAGTATCAACAGGCTTGGTCCCAGACTTTTAGCACTTTTTATATCCGCCATTGTTTGAGATTTATTTCCTTGAGCTTTTTAAAAGTACAACACCCTGAAATAATTTCTCAGATTTTCTGGTTGTGAGGACAGCACTTTTCATAATGTATCCTTTTGTGCTACTATGTGGGCCTGACTGGATTAATGTATGCATACCTATTCATTTTAAATAATTTTTTACCAAGTAGATTACTGTTGTGTAATTTTGACTTTCCCCACAGTGGGACTAATAAAATACAATCTTCCTTAAATACAAAAGAATTACATAATTGAGGCTACTATACATACAGCAACGTGCCAGCCAGCTGAGATAAATATAGTCATTCTTGATCTTTTCACTTTGGATCATCAGGAAAACCTGAAAAAAAGGAGTCAGATGTATAGAAAATTCAGTAATAAATGCAAATGAAAGTGGAGATGAACGTTTACCTCCTCTGCTTCTTTGTAATCTCCAAGGGCAGCTTTTGCCTGAGCATAGTTGAAGTTAAATGTGTCATCATTGTAGAAGTAACTCTGTAAAAATATAAAAAAGGCAGCGTTTTAACTATGTTACAGCTTCTGTTTGTTGTAATAACGCACAAGCAAGGAAAAAACAGAATCATCGCAATATATAAATTCTTTAGATTTGTAAAGCACCAATTTCTTTTAATACCATCATTACATCAATGCCACAACTCTATGACTCTTTATTTGACTAAACCATATCAAATGGGCCTGGTAATGATCAGCAACAACCTTGACTGAATTCAGATATATGAGAACATCTTCAAACTGGCGCACAAGGAAGAAGCAGGAGGCCATGCACTGTCTGCCAGGAATAGTGTCTGAAAAGTGAGAATAAAATATAAAGACTGTAGCTGAAGCAACTTTTCTTTCAAGAAAAAAATATCACATTGATTAGATTTCTTTTCAATGTACCGCATTCGCTGGCTGACCCTCCAACTAACTGAAAGAACTGCTGAGCGATTTTCAAGTGTTCCCTCTGAAAGATAAAAGTAACAATAACACACATTTGTATTACACACACTTTTCACATTTGCTTAACGGCAACAAGACAAATAGCTCGGAGATACTCACTGATCCAATTTCTTGTCCCAATGCAGCATTTACCACTCCTTTCAAAATATACTCCTGAAAAATGATAATCACAACATTTTAAATGATATTTACTTGGGAGTGGGAGTATTTACTTGATAATAATAATAATACATTTTATTTACGCCACTTTACTCAACACTCGAGTACATAGCAATATGTGTTACAAAATAATTTGAAAGAAAATGACATGCATATGGGATTAGAAGTCACTGTTGTGTATCCTCTAGAGTGGTGGCATCTTATTTTTGTGAAGTAAGAGATTCAACTGGAAAAACTTGGAATTTGGAAAAAAAGGAATTTGTAAGATTAAAGTGACAATAGCACAATAAATAAATGCACAAATTTGTAAGTAAATAACTGTCACAAATTTCAGAAAATGAAACTCATATCACCCATTCATCACACATAGAGTGAAATAGAGCCTTGATTTATTGATTATTTTTATGATTATGGCTTACAGATAATGAAACGCAAAATTCAGTGTCTCATAAATTTATTATATTTTTAATAACAGAGAATTGTGAAAAAGTTCAATTTTGGAAAGTGCTAGTGCCATACCCTAAACAGCTAATTAACTCAAAACATCTACAGACTTTTTCCTGAGCCTTTAAATGTTCTCTCAGTCTGGATCAGTAAGCTGCACAATCCCAGGGAAAACTGCTGACATTGACTTAGACTTAGACTTAGACTTAGACTGAGAAAGACTTTATAGACTTGTCAGATGTCCAGAAGACAGTCATTGACACCCTCCATAAGGAGGGGGTTAGCCACAAAAAGATCATTACTAAAGAAGCTGGTTGTTCTCAGAGTGCTGTACCCAAGAATATTTTTATAAAGTTTAGTGGAATGACACAGCATGGTCGGAGAGGAGAAGGTGCACCAGCAATAGGGATAACGACAGCCTTCAGAGGATTGTCAAGCAAATCCATTCCAGAATTTGGGGGAGCTTCACAAAGAGTGGACTGAGGCTGGAGTCAGCACATCAAGAGCCAATAAACATAGACGAATCTTAGACATGGGCAACTAATGATACATTCCTCGTGTCAAGCCACTCCTGAACCATAGAAAAAGTCAGAAGCGTTTTACCATGGCGGAGGAGAAAAAGAACTGGACTATTGCTCAGTAGTCCAAAATCCTCTTTTCAAATGAAATTTTACATCACATTTGGAAAATCAAGTTCCCCAGAGCCTGGCAGAAGAGTGGAGAGGCACAGAATCCACATTGCTTGGAGTCCAGTGTGAAGTTTCCACAGTCATAGATTATTTGGGCTGCCATGTCATGTGCGGTTGTTGGTTCACTGTTTTCTGAGGTCCACAGTCAATGGAGCCATCTACCAGGGACTTTTAGAGCTCTTCATGCTTCCTTCTGCTGACTAGCCTTATGGAGCTGCTGATTTAATTTTTCAGCAGGACATGTCATTGGCCCACACTGCCAAAGGCACGAAAAGCTGGTTCAAAGACCATGGTGTTACTGTTCTTGATTGGCAAGCAAACTCACCTGACATTTATCCCATAAAGAAACGATTGGGTATCATCCAAAGGAGGATGAGAGACACTGGATCCAACAATGCAAATGACCTCGAGGCTGCTATCAGAGCAACCTGGGCTTCAAATACACCTGAGCAGTGCCACAGGCTGATCGCCTCTATGCCATGCTACATCGATGCAGTAATTTTTGCAAAAGAGGGGGCCCAACCAAGTATTGTTAATACTTGGTTATGAATAGAAATGAAAACACTTTTAGAGGCCTGCCATTTCGGTTTAAAATATCCTTTTTAATGATCATGTGTAATATTCTTATTTTCTGAGACACTGAACTTTGGTTTTCATTATAAGGGAGTCATAATCGTCAAAATTTCAAGAAATAAACGCCTGAAATATTTCACTATGTGTCATGAATCTTTATTTGGGTTTCACTTTCTGAAATGAGTGAGAAAAAAATTGAACTTTCTGATGATGTATTTTTTTGAGATGTACCTGTATTATGCGGAAATGGAACCTTTTCATAGTCATTTTTTTTATAACAGGTTTTAAATTACAAATTCAAATAAGACTAGTGTTAGCGAAATGAAGTCGAGTGAACTCAATTACAATTAGGACAGGGAAATTAAGGAAGACGTTTTTGTTGGGCAAAGACACATCTTTAAATACACAACTGAAAAATAGCATGAGAGCTCAGTGTCAGTAAGAATCCCAACCTGAGGTGTTGTAGGAACCAAGTCTTGTATCAGGTTATAAGCCTCCTGGACATCATCTAGAAATGGAAAATGAGTCACAAAAAGCCCAGAAAACAGTGCTTCGTTCTAAAATCTGACCATAATGAAAACATTGTATTATGCATTTATAAGTTATTTCTTTATTTTTATTGTAATATTCTATATATTCAAAATTACAAATTTCATAGCTCTGGGCTGCCAACAATTCAAACCTTGTCTGAGATAGTAGATGACAAGGTTGAGTCTGGCCTCAGGGATGACATCGATCAGAGGAGGCAGCACCTGCAAAGCTCCCTCCCCACCACGAAACACCACCTGCAGAACACAGAGGAGGGATTCAGTGCATACACACAACGGCTACACCTACACACACTCAGTTTGAGCTAAGGAAGAGCTTACTAGGTTGTGTCGGATAAGCTCCTTAGCAAATTCAAAGGAGCTGGAGGAAATGTCAATTAGATTCTTCAACTCTGCCTTAAAAGGAAAGAAAACTGATTTTATACATGGAGAATACTAACACACATAAACCAGATCTACTAACTTCTAGAGTTCCCAAGTAAATCATATAGGCAAGCAAGTAATGACTCAGTTTCATAACTAAGCATTTGCTGTGAAACTAATGTAATACAGCAACCATCATAAAATAAAATTCAGTTATACTTATTAAACATCTAAAACTGAATTTATTTGGAATATCCTGGTGCATGTGGACACAGCCTTACACAGGACAATGGAAGGTTGTTTTTTTTAACTTGTTTAGAAAAAATATGTGCATGCATATTTCGGTGGTATTTAGCAAGAAAAACATGAGTGCACCTCAGCTGCTTTGCCATTGTAGAGTCTGAAGTGGTTGCAGGCCTTGAGGTTAAGAGCAATGGTGGAGTCAGGGATACTATGCAAGTATACAGCCAACACCTCCTGGGAGACATCGTAGTAGTCCAGCTTGTAGTAACATAGAGCTGCATACACTTTCAGAGCCAGGAACTCTCTGAGAGACAACATGTAATGAGGGTATAAGTCTGTCATTGAATCTTGTTTCTTTTAAATGCCTGAACATAAGCCATTTCATATTTTCGAAAGCTCCCTTCACCCAAAAATGTGTTTCTTCTCTTCGCTAAACAGTTGAATGTTTGTGCTTTACAGTCTTAAATGATGTATGTATATTATATGGCCTTAGAAGGCTGCTTTCACAATCGCTAATGAAATAGCATATTTTTCTGTGATCACAGTAGTAATTTTTAAATCCCTGCAAGATTCACATGATACCATAACAAGCTATCATCATCCCCCAGTTAGCTACAGCATAATAGACGGACAGACGGACAGACAGCTGGAGAGAGCGACAGACAGACAGACAGGTTTGAGTTTTAAAAATACCGTTATTAAACACATGGATCAAATAATAAACATTCAATTAATTACTCAGTTTAACTCAGTGGCGGTGGCAGGGTGATCAGTTTATCAAGACAACATCAACTAACCATAGTTGTTAATGGAACACAATATGTTTCCTACCGCCCAAGAAGAATTAAAGTCCTCCAGGTTGTTGGTTATAAAAAACAAATCACATTCCACTCTTAAACGACTCTAAATTTGTACTTTTAAAACTGTTACTTGATCGTTATGTCCTCGGTCACGAGCCTTATTCTTCTAGGTCAGCTAAATGGCTAATTTGGCAGAGCCAGACAAAATAATTAGCATGGCTGATACCTATTTATTTTTGCTGGAATATTGCAGCGTTAAGATGAACAAATGGAGCATAAAGGTGACCCTCAGACCAAGAAACAAAACCTTTATAAAATCAAACAGTGGCATCAACCTTTAAGAAAGAAAAAAATGAAAGTAAGAAATTGTTTTGAGTTTAAAAAATTCAAATGCAGAAATTTGACAAGAATACATTCAAAGGGATCACATAAAGATACTCAGTTTAATTTAATGGCAGTGGGAGGGTGATCAACCTAAAATGAGAAGATCAACTTGCCTTTGTTGTTAATGGAACACAAAACGCCTTCTACCACCCAAGTAGAAATAAAGTCTCCCTGGTCGCCCGTTACTGAAAATAAATCAGATTCCACTTTTAAGCGAGTCTGAATAAATGGTTTCTAAACTGTCACTGGATTCACATTCCCTTGGTCATAAGCCTTGTTTTTCCATGTTAGCCAAAAATTTAACATAACTGATACCCTTTTGCTATCCATTGCATACTTCGGACCAAAAATAAACAAATGGAAAGTTAAGGTAACCCACAGACCAAGAAACAAACCCTTCAAGAAACTAAACGCTGGCAGCAACCTAGGGCATTCAATAAATGAGGCAACGTTTCAGGGTGTGAACAAAACAGCTTCTTGTCATCCCAGATTCGAAATGTGCTCTGAATCTGTTCATGGCTATGGCACCATGCACAATCTTCCACTGGAGGCCACCTGACTGTTTTCCAGTGTCCATCACTATCTCGCCTTCAGAGAGGTGTCTGGTCCAAAGGAGTTGAGCCATATGGATACCTTCACTTGTGATTAAGGTTGAAGGTTAAGAACCTTGACACAAGTTACGTAGATTTCTTTTTATCTGTAGCTCGAAACTCCTTCAAGCATGGGGTCTTGAGGGTAGGTAGCAGGCAATCTTTGTCCTCCCTCCTCCCATTCCCCGATCTGTGGTAGGATGGTCAGCAAGGGGAACCTGTCGTTGACATTCTCATTCCATGACTCAAGGCGGAAGTGATTAGTCGTAAAGCATTTCAGGTACAGTGGAGGAGCACTGCAGATTTCCATGGTAGCTCTGCCAAGCAACCTAACAGAGTTAATGAGTCCAGATTCCCTTTGTGCACTCAAGGAAGAAAGGATTAGCTGCAAAAGATGACCCAGCTTTGTAAGACCAGCCCTGCTGAGGCTGAGACACAGGTCTCTGGAACGCAAAGACTCGGACCTCAGAAAATCGCTGAAGAGCAAAGGCTCTTCCATTAGCCAACAGCCCCAGGGGTCATTATCAACCCGCAAAAAATGCTGGGACCTTCCAAGCTTGGAGGACTGAGCTATAGAAGAATGTAAATCCAGTCTGATTTAGAATCCTTGGCTCCATCAAAAAAAAAGCTCTCCAGCTTTGCAGTGATCAGCCAGTTGGGTCCACATATACAGGATCCTTTTTGCTGTATGCAATCTGAAACCTGATGCCTCACTGAAAATGTGAGTGAGGCCTTGGGCTCTCTCCGTAACCAGACGATTACTGAAGCACTGGCGCTCGGGTCCAGTGTTTTCCGGACCAGAAGAAGTCTAACATTAGCCTCTGGATCTCCTTGTGCCAAATAGGCTTGTGCCAAAGACTTGAGGCAATCAGGTTGTTGATGACCAGCACCCTTCCCCTATGTTAAGGCAGAGGCAGTAGCCACCTCCACTTTAACTGCCACACACTGTCTTTTACTCCTGTCCAATTTCTTCCCCTAGAGGCCTCAGTCCCTAGGCACACCCCTAGCATCTAAAGGCCGAAAGGCCGCCCCTCTCACAGCTGAGGCCAGGAGGTAGGGTGGACATTGTGTAGCCACAGCGATTTTCTATTTGTCCAGCTCACATTTGCTATGCTTGCCCTCTTATACAGAAAGAGAGCACTCAAAAGGTGCTGGATATCACCCCCGTTAAGATAAGAATACATTTACATCGTCAGCATAAACACAAAGACTATATGAGTGTTCCTGTCCTCTTAGCCACAGCGAAGGAAAGTCATTAAGCCAGTTCCTGAGCCAAGAGAGCACAGGCTAGAGATGGGGGGCCTTATCTTATTCCCCGTTGAAAAGCAAAAGCCCTGCGCCCATTTTGATCAAGCATTGTGCATTATGATAAACCGGATATAAAATTGTCTCCAAACCCAAAGGCTGTGAGTGCCGAAAACAAGTAGGTGTTGTCCACCGTATCAAAAGCTTTGTCTTGGTCGAGGGCCACTATGCCTGCTTTCACATTGTAACTGTTGCATACATAAAAAAACATCTCTCATTAGAAACATGTTATCCATTATATTCCTGTCCATGACACAATAGGATTGATACGTGTGTATGAAGTTACAGTGACAGCCCTTCAGTCAGTTGGAAAACATCCTGGACAGGATTTTGTATTCAGGACACAGTAGGGCCACAGCCATCGATTTTTTCAGCAAGTCTCCTGTCTTTGGAAGCAGGGCGAGAACTGCCTTCCGGCATGAGCTTGTTTGTAAGGAGCCAATCTGACTACACTCCATTAGTGCCGCGTGAAAGTCAAGGCCAATGATGCTCAAAAAGTGTTTAAAAAAGTCCACAGCGAGCCAATCGAGTCCTGATGTTCGGCCAAAAGGCATTTGGATTACAGCAGTTGTTAGTTCTTCAATGGTAAGTTCCTTGTTCAGAGTAGGTCTTTCCTCCAAGCAGAATTGAGGGAGGTCCTTTAGTAGATCCTCATGGCTCCCATTGTCACAGTCCACTATCGCAAAAAGATCCATACAGAAACTTAATTTCCACTGAGTCGATGGTGACTGTGCCTCTGGGTAGCTTCAAACAAAGCATTTGCTTTCGCTGAGCGGAGGATCTTTCTAGGTTGAAAAAAAAAGGATGTTGGGACACCGATGCCCTTCAATTGGAGAAAACAAGACCTGACCAGAGCTCCTTGACCCTCTCCTGGAGGAGTGTGCCAAGTTTGAGTCTCCTCTCTTTCAGCAAGGACTCAGCAGTGATGCCGGTGTGTCCATCTAGCCCTTCCTACATATTCTTAATTTCAGACTGAAGATTTTCAAATACTTTTGTATTGGCCGAGCAATTGGATATATAACGATAACAGAACACCCAGATCTGCACCTTGCCGACTTCCTACCATTACTCAAAGTGAAAGAGGCTCTGTTTCTTTTTCCATTCCTGCCAGAAAACAGTGAACTTTTGGCAGAATCCTCTGTCTTATAGTCGTTTATTGTGGAAGTGCCAATACAACTTGACTCATTGGTCACAGGTCGTGACTACCTCAAATGCAACTGAAAAATAATCTGAAAAGCCAACTGAAGTCATGTTGCATTTAAGTAATCAGGGTAGGAGGGTCTTTGATATGTAGAACCTGTCAAGTCTGGCTGCTGACACCTGATCACCGCAGGTCCAGACCCAGGTGTACTTTTTGGTTTGTGAGTTTTTTATCTTAGTATCCAACGGGTCATGGGAAGATATGCAAGTTCAGAGGGTATGAGAGGTTGATGGATTGGGCTCCTAGCCTCTTCTGTCAACAGAATCATCAAGGGTACAATTAATATCTCCACCCACAATGATGTTTTATTGCTGGTATGTGTAAAGTTCATTCTACACAGTGTGGAACATGTTCACTCTCTCTGACCCACTGGTTGGTGCGTATACATTGACGAGGCAAAAGACAGAATCTGGTATCATTACTCTTACAATCACGCCTTGAGGAGGGTAGCTGCACCTGCACTCATGGCGGTTCCGTGACTGAGGTTATAGGGTCCATCCCACCACAAGCCCCAGTCCACCTCATCCTGCTGAATTGTGTGTGTTTCTTGTCATAAGAACACATCCAGTTTTTTCTGGCAACAGATGGCAAATATTAGTGCTTTCTTGTTCTGTCTCTTTCGCCATGGATGTTTAAGGAGCCCATTGTAAGGAATGGCAAGGAGGGGAGAAAGAGAAACACCACAGAAAAACTTAGACATGATAGACAGTAGGCTGGATGAAAAAGCGGTTTCTTTAAGCGGTGCCTGTTATTTTCGTCCAAAGGCTAAGGATTTGTCAGCTTGCTAAGGGCGTTGACCAATCTTAGAATTCATCAGTGTCGCCAAAGTAATCCATAACTTTAATTTGCTTAAGGAAGGTGTCATCTAAAAAGTCATTAATGTCCTCTAAGGCCGAAAGGTCATTCACTTCCTAATTGCTTCCATAAAGCGAAGCAGTGTCTGACTCGGAGCCACACTCCATGTCATCGCCCTCACTTAACTGGCTTCCTCTCTCACCCTTATCTATAGTAGCTGTATCATCCCTCCGCCCAGAAACACTTGGGAGCTCGCCTACTCCTGCTGTTTCCAAGGAGGACATGACTTAGTTTCAGCAATGTCCCACTCCATGATGGGAAAAGGGGTTTGCACTGCATGCTCTCTCTAAACTGAGCTCTTATTTATGGGCAAAGGACTCGGGTTCACTGGACGAGTGGTACCAGTGGGTGCAGTGGCAGCACCAGTGGCAGGGCAAGAGTAGTGGTGGTAGTCCGCACAGCCATCGCCCTGCCATCAGTAACTGGATTGCCTTCCGATTCTGGTGTTCCTGTGTGGACAAGCAACCCGTCTTTGGCCCACATTCCCACACTCAAAGTATTTCATTTGCGCTGAGCTGGCAGACCATGTAGGAGGCATCTCTGCACTTCAACCTGAGGGACACCTCCAGAGTCTGTGACAGCATTTCCAAAACCTAAACACCTGCCTCCTTAGGGACTGGACATGTTACAGCCTAGGGTCCCTGCACCCCAGGCTCACAGTTTTAACTCCGCTGGCAAACTTTCCAAACCTCCTAAGTTCGTTTTCCAAGATTATTGGGAATCAACAGTGGTTCACCAGAGACACTGATCCACGTGGAGGGTACAGACAGGAGAGACACTTGTACGAAGGTATTGCCAATGACCACGCTGTTAGCAATCAACTGCCGAACATGGGCTTCGGTTTTCAGGAAGGCTACCACAGCTTTGTTTATTCTAAATGCGTATATCAGGTTTTCATGTCCTACCTGCTTGCTGACTGCAAGCAGTATGCCAACACCGTGCTGTTCGGCGGCATTATCCGCCCTCCCTGCCAAAGAGACAGAGGGGGTGCCTCGGTGGACAACATGATTCCGTTTAGCTGGCACTGCCAGTCAATTGACTGGGAGCACCTCCCGGCTCAAACAGTCAAATGAATCAATCAATCAATCAATTGGTCACTAATGCAAACAAAAAAAACATAGGTAAAGAAAAACAACAAAAAAAGTTGAGAAAAGTTGGGTGAAAAGGTGAATGTCCCAAATGGCCCAAAAAGGCACTTTCAATTTCCTCCTCCCTCTTGCACACTCGCACCAGAAGAAAGATAGAAAGAAAAGCCAAACAGAAAAAAAAGAAAGCAAACAAACCTGTTCTGCAGTAGAAGGCGTTTATAGATGTCTATAGCTTCCTGGTAGTGTGATCGCATGTAGTGAATGGATGCTAAGCTAAGTTGGTCTTCAGTTACATCCTCCAAATTCTGATGAAAATCCATTAGCCTCTTCTCATTGTTGAACTGAACCATAGTGTAATCAAAGCACACAACGAAAGATGTGATCAATACGATAATGAAATAACAAAAATAAAAGACTGAGCAAAATCACACTAAATAGCAGAAAATGTTAGACATCTGAAGATGTAACATAGATAAGGGATTTTATATGAGGGGGAAATTCAGAACTAAATGAAAGGTTTAATAAACAAGTACTGTAACTGTACAACTAAAATATCCGCATTAATAAAGACCAATGGAACAATTGGGGATCAAAAAAACTTTTTAATGTATGCTTCTAAGCCAGAGTTACTTATCAAAGTATTGTTAAGTGAGAGAAAAGACAAAAATTCAAGACATTATGGCAAAAATATTTAAATAATTGATTTACCTTGTGAGCCAAGTGGAAAAGGAGCCGGTTTTGAAGAGGAGATGGGGGCGCTGCATAGAAGAAGAGTAACCAGATTAGACAAAACAACACAAATAAGAAGATGGGATTTGAATTATCATGATAGGTCTGGCAATTATTTCGTGTGGCCCTGTAGTTGTATGAGTTTCTCTATTTCTCTGGCAAATAATTACAAAGAATTTATAACAGTTAGCTTCTCCACGAGATAAAAAAAGATACATAATTAAATATGGTGTGTAGTGAGGGGAAGTACCCTTGGATGCAGCTTCCTCAGACTCTTTATAGAGTCCCAGAAAAAACATGGCACATGCCAAGTAGACCCACACCTCTGGAGCACATTCCGACTTCAAGGTCAACGATTTGTACTCCTGTAAAAAAGAAGTGAAAACATAAAAATTGTGATCTGTAAAATAATCTAGAAAAATCAAGAGGAGTAAGAAAGTTAGTTAGGAATACAGGAATTTAAATGTCAGATAATCAGCGTACATTAAAAATCACAAACTATATATCACATCACAACATTTCTCAGACAGAAATTTATTATTCTCATTTATTAATCATCATTTCAGGAAATTAATGCAATATTTAAACACACACACACACGTCGACCAAAACTACCTCCAAAGCTCTTTTATAGTCGCCCAGATGAAAGGCACAGAAGCCGATCCAGAGGTCTGCATGTTCATGTTTCTCTCCAATACTTCTCTGAAACTATAAATAAATAAATAATTCAAAAAAATAAATAGATGAATGAATGAATACAAGAGCAATGCAATAGCACCAGCTATTTGACTACATGAAATCAACAAATAAAAACACTTTAAACAGATTAAAACATGATTAATGATTAAAAACACTTTAGGGATTAAAACGCTTTCAGGATGTGACACAGAAAATTCTACTGGAGGCTTCATGAAGTTTAAAAAGAAGGTTGATTCTCGATGTAATAGCGCCAACTATTCGTTTTTCTTACAACACTTTAACAGGAACCATCCATTGAAACAAATTTAAATGAAGGAGGCGGAATCTTTGACATACACAAAAACACACAGGCTACAGGAATTCACAATACATTTCTTATTTTGCATCGCTTGTATTTGTCCACAACAAATCTGCGTGCAAACATCCCTATTTACATAGTCATAAAACCTCTGAGTCAGTGAACCAGTCAGAGGACATTTTACGTGAATAATAATTGTGTCCCCCCCAACCCATATACCAATGAGTATGTTGTCCTGTAAATAGATTTCAAAATTAACTAATATCTTCAGTACATAATACAATCATATCATTGTTAACTACAAATATGAATATTTATTAAGATGTAGGCTAATTTACCTCTAACAGTGTCAGAGCCCCAAGATAGTCCCTCTGCTGGAGATATTCCTCCAAACGGGGAGCCTTCACCTTGTTTTTCTTCTTTTTCTCGCCGATGCTCGCGGGTGTCTCTCCTCCCACGGCGGGCTTCACGCGAGACAGGATCTACCAAGATGCAAAATCCACATCCGTTTTTTTCTTTTCAGTAAGAACGGGTCTCTTCAATTTGGGGACGATAAGCCAATATTTAGGAGAGACTAATTCTTGCATTAGCATGCAGCGTATATTGGTAGAATAAACTTACCATGATGGCAACTTCTTAAAATAAGATAGCAAACATCACACAGGGGAGACTTAAACGTTTCTCACCTATCTAAACAGTTTACACGAAAGCTGGATGCAGTTTCTAAAACGCCAAACATTTGACATTATGATACGCACAAGAGATAAAAACTTGATCTTAAAGAGGCACTATCACACGACATTATAACTTATGCTGTAACAAAATAACAAGAGAAGAATATCTCTGGCCAAAAACGACCAGGCTCTTAGTCAACTTTAGCTTCCAGGCACTTTGCTAACAGTAAAGAAAAGTATTTCCGTCCTGTAGTTTTCAAATTAAAAGCACTAATTAAGTTACTGCGAATTTGGCGACCCATTTGACAGCTTTCAAGTGTTGCCTGTTGATCGAATTTACATCAGGCTTAAATTTTCTGAGCAGTCAGTATCCAAAGTTAAAGGTTTCAGTTAGATGAAACGTTCCAGCCTATTGTCCGTTTTGTTTCGTTACCTACGATTGACATTTATTTTGTAGTCGAGCAGACTCTGGCGGTTAGCAGGAAAAAGCCAGTGTCTCTGGTATTTCACATCAAATTGGGTTGTTCTTTGTTGCCTAGCAACAGAACATGGTAACCCGCTTCTTTTGATTTGGTGGGGCTTTGGTAGGGAAATTGACGAAATAAGTGGCTTTCGAGAGAAATGAAAAACTCCAATACATGAATTAAGACGCCGCTCTTTCGATCGTTACGGCAAATGATAGTTTTTCCCCCAAATTAAGCCCCAGTGGCCTAATGGATAAGGCACTGGCCTCCTAAGCCAGGGATTGTGGGTTCGAGTCCCATCTGGGGTGACTGGTTTTCTTCAAAGCTTTGGAGTTATGATTGCGCTCAATCCCCACTACATGCGTATTTGAGGTAAACATTTCTCCACCTAATAACAAAACAATGCATTTCATTGTTGAGCAATATGTACTTTTCATCATAATTATATGTGACTTTTAATCAATTATAGTGACAAATGTTAGAGTAAATCTTTTTTAGTCCTATTATATAGTCAGACAGGCATGCATTGTTTGCATGTTTTTTTGTTTGTTATTGCTTTGTTTTGTTTTTTAATCATATAATGTCCATGTTACAGTATGTAAGCTGATCACAAAAAAGTCTGATTAAACCTTGAATTTCATTCAATTCAACCTATGCATTTCATTCAAAGGGTTACCTTGACACAGATTTAAAAAAGAGAGCTAGATAAACATTCAGTGGATGTCAGAGAGACTATGGTGCCATAGGGACAAAGGAAAAACAAATAATGTGAGAAACACATCTTTACATTCCTATCATTGTTATCATTGTGATAAACAGCTTCCAAGGCTTCAACATTTTATTGTGACCATTGCAAAATTGTGGTAAATGGACAACTGACTAAAACAATTTTAATGGTTGATAACAAATGATAAGTATATTAATACAGACCAGTAAAAGGCTTAGCGATAATACCACATGAGAACAGGCCACATTTTATTCATAGCCCCTGGGTCAGAAGGAGATATTGTCTGCAGCTTTATTAATTTCTGCATCCCCCATCATTTCTCTCTTGAAAGAATGTGCACTGAGTCTCACAGCTAACAGACAAACAATGTCCAGCACATGGGCCTAATCCTGTCACCAAAGATTCTGCTGAATCATCCTATACAGCTGTTAAAGTAACCACAGTCTTAAAGCGTGGCTTCCATGTGGAACCATGGCTGCCATTTTTTTTACATTTTCTACCTTCAGCATATTTTTCTTATATCAGTGCATTCCTCTTGTTTTTTTCAGCTTTCTTATTCAGAAACACAAAGTGATGTATTGTACAAAAAAGGGATTCACTTTAAAATATTGAAATACATAAATTGCTACAAGACAGTGATAATGAAGAAAACAGTGGCAAATAAGAATAGCAGATAATTAGATATTGAAACACTTTCATGCAAGTCGATTTATGTCATTTGTATGCTTATTATAAGGGAATGTGTGTCTGTAGTGTTTAATGATCTTAATCAAGTGGAGTTTAAAAATACATGTAATTGAATGAAGTACACTGTATCACATTACCCAATCAGATTAAAAAGTCTTCTAGTATATCAACAGATTATAAATGTATTTTTCAAATGAATGAGCCCATAGAATTAATTTATTCTTATTTTCTATGTATTCGTCCAAAGGATGTTAAATTTAGAATGATTTAAAAATATATCTTCTATCTCTTGAAGAAAATAATCTTTATTGTGCAACATCGGCACCATGTGGCCACAAATGGAAACGCTACTACTAGAACGACTACTATTTCTAATAATAATAATGATAATAATAATGATAATCGTAATAATAGCAAAAAACAATAATAATGATAATAATATAATTGTCAGAAGGAGTTTCAACTCCCACCTCCAGTAGAGCTACAACCACATCCTGAGGGAGGCGGGGGACATGAAGTCCAAATGGGCCATGTTCCACGCTTCTATTGTTGAGGAAGCAGGCTGGAGTTGCGTCCGTAAGGTGGATGGCACCTGTCAGGGCAGCAACCCCCGAACCCACTGGTAATTGAGGGATGCTGTCAAACTGAAGAAGGAGTCCTTTCGGGCCTTTTTAGCCTACGGGACTCCGGAGGCAGCTACCGCCAGGCCAAGCAGCATGGGTTTTCAGCAGTCGCTGAGGCAAAAACTCGTGGGAGGAGTTTGGGAAGGCTACAGAGAATGACTTCCGTTGGGCTTCGAGGAGATTCTGGTCCACCATTCGGCGTCTCAGGGGGACACGGGACGTTGTAGACCAGTGGCAGGAATACTTCTCTGACCTCCTCAATCCCGTGGTTTGTGGATTTTGTGGATTTGGAGAAGGCATTCGACCTTGTTCAGCGGGCAGTCCTGCGGGGGGTGCTCCGGGAATATGGGGTACCAACCCCTGTTGTATGGGCTGTTCGGTCCCTGTATTCCGGAGCTTGGTCCGCATTGCCAGTGATAAGTCAGACCCATTTCTGGTGAGAGTTGGACTCCGCCAGAGTTGCACTTTGTCACCAATTCTGTTCATAACTTATATGGACAGAATTTCTAGGCGCAGCCAGGGTGTTGAGGAGATCTGGTCTGATGGCCACAGGATCACATCTGCTTTGTGCAGATGATGTGGTCCTGTTGGCTTCATCAACCATGATCTCAGGCCATGATCTTCAGCTCTCACTGAAGCGTTTTGCAGCTGAGTGTGAAGCGACCGGGATGAGGATCAGCACCTCCAAATCCGAGACCATGGTGCTCAACTGGAATTGGGTGGAGTGCCCACTTCGGGTTGGGGAAGAGGTCCTGCCCCAAGTGGAGGAGTTAAAGTATCTCAGGGTCTTGTTCACGAGTGAGGGAAAGATGGAGTGGGAGATCGGCAGATGGATCGGTGCAGTGTCTGCAGTGATGCAGACTCGGTACTGGTCTGTCGTGGTGAAGAGGGAGCTGAGCCAGAAGGCGAAGCTCTCAATTTACCAGTTGATCTACGTTCCTACCCTCACCTATGGTCACTGGCTGTGGATAGTGACCGAAAGAACAAAATCGCGGATACAAGTGGCTGAAATGAGTTTTCTCTGCAGGATGGCCAGAGATAGAGGAGATAAGGTGAGAAGTTTGGCCATCCGGCAGGAACCCAGAGTAGAGTCGCTGCTCCTACGCATAGAGAGGGGCCAGATGAGATGGCTCGGGCATCTGGTCTGGTCAGGATGCCTCCTAGACGCCTCCCTGGGGAGGTACTCCAGGCATGTCCATCTGGGAGGAGGCCATGGGGTAGACCCAGGACACGCTGGAGAGTATCCAGGCTGGCCTGGGAGCGCCTTGGGGTCCCCCCAGAAGAGCTGGACCATGTGGCTGGGGAGAGGGAAGTCAGGGCCTCCCTGCTCTGGCTGCTTCCTCCGCGACCCGATCACGGATAAGCAGCGGAAGGTGGATGGATGGATGGAATAATATAATTGTGTGGTAAATGGGGAAAATTCAGAAAAAAAGCGCAACGGAAATTTATTTTCACTGTACGGATAAAAATGTGTCATGCTTCCTCTTTGTGCTGCGAAACAGATCAGACTGCACAAGACTGGGAATTTTGTTTCATCACTTCAAGTACCAAGCTTTTGTTTTTCCCATAGCATGTTGTAGAATCTACAATATGCTGTTCATAGAATCAACAATATGCTACAATATACATCTCCAATATACAATGTAGATGTCGCCAACTAACTGAAAGAATGTGTTGTATGTGTCAAATGTTTCACTGTTTGAAACCTCATTTGATGATGCAATCATGTGTTCAAAGCACTTGATTATGCCCTTTCTTGTTATGTGGTATATTATTTTCTCTGTAAAATTATACACATTTGAATATACCTCATGGTGTAAACTTGGCAGATGGTAAAACTTGAGAGTGTTGGTTTGTTTTTAAGTCACAAATTTGACAAACCGGAGTTAAAAATACCTTTTTTTAGTTAAGCCAATGAAAATTCTTTTGATTGACTCAAAGAATATACTGTAAATTTTACTAACCCCAAACAGCAATACTTGTTTTCAGTGCTTTCATTCAGCCTCATGTTTCATCATGTGATTTCATGATTATTCCCATCCGTTACTTCATCTTCTTCCTCTTGCAAAGGAGGAAGCTTGCTTACGGCTTCAAAAAGGGGAAGAGTATGCTATTTAACAGCGAGTTTACACACTGACAAATCTAGGCTAATCAGTAGAAAGGGGACACAACATCATGGATTACACAAATATGCCTGCTGCATCATGCAGAGGTAGAACCTCAAAGAGCCACCCTGATACCACAGCTATCGTACCTGGTGAGTCAGAAACCCTCATCTCAACAAATTACTAACCATGATGTATAATTATAAATAATGAGAGCCTAAATTAGGTGTAGAACTTGAATTGTTCAAGTGAGGAACCCAGTTTAAAAGCAAACATGTTTTTTTGACATTCGAAGATCTTTATTTTGTTTTGCTATATGTTCATAATTTTTACACCTTAGCAGGCAGTGTTATATTTTACTAAATCTTGTTTGCACTAATTAAACAATTGACGTTTATTGAAAATGAAGAAATGAGTCTGACTTTTGCGTTTTATTGATGGGGGCGAGTTGTTTCATCATGGTAAGAACTATGTAGATATATTTTTTTAAGGAATCTAACATGTGAGTATGAACTTCCAGTGTAACTAAGGACCAAAGTCAATTGCGTTTTATATGGAGCCTGTAATACATCCACCAGCCACTGTTCTCTTATCTGTTTAAATACTAAATAATAACCAATACGGTATACAAAGAAACACAAAAAACATACCCTTCTTGGGGGGAGATTGAATGTATATTTTCAATGTTATGTGTCTTAACCGGGATTTTAAAGCCAATCTGATTTTAACTTTAAGACAGTAGCAGAGGCGTTTGCAGGGTTTTACAAACCATTGTATAAGAATGCAGACACATGCGGTGCTGATGAAGAGCTCACAGAGTACAAAGAAAGCATAAAATTAACTGAACTGACAAACTCAACAGCTAAGGAGTTAGATAAGTGGATTGGAGAATTGGAAATTAAGCAGGCTATTTCATCACTTAAGAATGATAAAAGTCCAGGTCCAGATGGATATGTCGGTGAATTTATAAAACCTTCAAAGACTTGGTAGCACTCCTGTTGCTAAATACATGCAGGTATGCGCTAGATTCTAAAACTATGGCACCATCTTGGACTGAGGCAATGATCGTTGTAATTCATAAAGAGGGTAAAGACCCTACTGAATGCCAGTCTTATAGGTCAATATCATTACTAAACAGAGATTTGAGTATACTAACAACATTTCTAGCCAGAAGGGTAAATAAGATAATTACTCAAATTATACACCCTGACCAAACAGGTTTTATCACTGGAAGGTTCTATGGTGATAATGTACGTCGCTTATTAAATATAATATTTCATCAAAAAGAAATTAAATTAGAGTGAATAATCGTATCTATAGATGCACAAAAAGCATTTGATCGGGTATCATGGCAATGTATGTACTTCAAACACTAAAACAATTTAGATTTGGTCCTAATTTCATAAATTGGATTCAAACACTCCCCCCCCCCCCCCCCCCCCAACCCCCTTTTTTATAAAAAAAAAAAAAAAAAGATTTT
>CAAKHD010013536.1:38636-62732 GCA_901007705.1 Fistularia tabacaria
AAATCAAAACACTAAAAAAATTTAGATTTGTTCTTAATTTCAAAAATTGAATTAAACACCCCCCCCCCCCCCCCCAACAAGCAGCCGTTATGTTAACAGATACAGATCAGAGAGATTTTCACAGGAACAGGGATGCAGAAAAGGTTGTGCTTTATTACCCCTGCTGTTTGCTACCAGCATTGAACCCCTGGCCTCATTGGAGATGACAATAACATAAAAGGAATTATAATAAATCAAGAAGAATACAAAATTTCGTTGTATGCCGATGATGTTTTACTATATTTTAACAGAACCCAGCTCAACAATCCTGTTTCTAAAGGAGCTTATATCCAGTTATGGGTATTATTCTGGATATAAGGTAAATGTAGATAAAACGGGGGCTATAAATGTAAATGATCTGGTTTCAGAAATAGTTAAGCTACAGAGTAGATTCAGATGGCCCAAAGACCAAGCTAAAAATTTGGAATTTAATACAGTCAGCCTTTCAGCTACCAAAACTACTCTCACCATGAATAAATATTGGACTTATGAAGACCATAACCCCTGGCAATTTAGCTACTGGCTTTAGAAAATGGTCAGAATAGGGTCTAACCTATTTGCATCAACTGATCAAGGACGACATTCCTAAAACATTTGAACAGCTGATAATGGAATTTGATCTCCTGAAGACAGACTCTTTTAGATACTTACAGTTAAGATCTTTGCTAACAACGCACAAGGAATGGGAAAAACCTAGAAGACCTACCCCCTATAAAGATTCTTAATAGCACTAGTAAGTATTAGGGAAAAGCAAAAATGATCGGTAAGCTGTATAATATATTTTTATCTATGAATATACATAGCTCCCAACAGATAAGACAGAGATTGGAGGTGGAAATGAAAATTTACATACCAGTGGGTATACCTGGGAGGAGATATTCATTGAGGCACATCGGACCACAAACTCAAACTCCTGGAGGGAATTCAAGTGGAAAGTAATTACTAGGTTTTTCAGAACACCAGAAATAACAGCTAAGATGGGGCCAACACATTGTAGCTCTCCCTGGAGGAATTGTGGTAAAGATATTGCAAACCACACACATATATTCTGGCTTTGTCCTAAACTACATCTTTTTTGGAAGGAGGTTTTTGATGCCCTCAAAGCAGTTCTCAAATGGGACATCCAACAGAGCCCTAAAATTGCATTATCTGGAGCAACCCTTATGAGTATAGACAGTAAGGATGAAAAATACCCTCTAAACATATTGCTTACAGTGGCATTAAAAAGCATAACTATCAGGTGGTTAAAACCAGGTCCCCCTACATTAAATATGTAGATCCAAAAAATATGGGACATATAACAGATGGATCACATTACATGTTCATTAGGACTTCAGAATTCTATTTTTATTAAACGATGGGCACCTGTCATGTCTCAAGTAATACGATGAGTTTGTATTCAAGGAATTTTGGTCCGGCACTGGACATAAGCATCATATCCTTTTAGACTCCCTATGTAGAGGGGATTTTTTTTTAAATATAATTTTCTTTCTCCTTCTCCTACCTGATATTTCTGTTACTATTTCCTACTCATCTATCTATTACTATGCCATCCCATTATATGTTGTACATGTACAATGACACCATATTGATGTTGAGAAAAACTAAATAATTACATTAAAAAAAAGAATGTAGCACAGGTATTGTTAAGAATGAAGAAGAGTGAATGAGGACATTGCTAAATAGACTAACAGCCAAATTCTTCAATCAACCAATGTTGTTGCTTTATTATTTTTCACATTTTTTTCCACAAAGGACTAAAAGCGTTCAAAGTGCTTGCTGTCAGCTTTGGACTCCTGTGTTTCCTACAAGCTGCTCTCAACATTTGGCTGCGTCTTTCTGTCAGTGAGTGATTTGGGGATTGGGATACATACAATACATACAATAAAAGTATTTTACCTTTATCACCATGCAACAACAAAATGCATTTATTTAGCAACTGTTCAAGCAAATGATTTTGAATGACAATTCATTTAGTGGGGGATCATAGATCATGATATCAGGGCTAGTTATTCTGTGTTCATGTTTTGTTGTTTGTTTTTCTCTGGAATAAAATTCAGAGGTTTGCGGAAGTTAAGAAACCCGACTACAAGGGCTCAAAACAAAGAATAGGCTTAAGTGGAAACTTGAGCATGGAGCCTCTGCAGTTATTTTTCTTTGAATTACAAAGTGTATCTTAAAATCATCATCTCTTTTGGGCAGAATTGTGAAATATAATCAAACGCTTAACACACAAACCCCTTTTTTTCAGACCATGTTTTACATATACATTCCATTTGCAAAAATCTGTCTGCAAATCAGGATACTTTGAGAACAGAACACATCAACTTTGGTAAGTTTGCTATAAATATGACAGTCAGAATCAAATCTGTGCGAACCTGGTCTCGATTTCCAATATAAGAGGTTAAAGGTCAGATCTAAAGACAGGAGTTAATTAACTCCTATGAAATAATTGATTGCCTCAGTTGATTTAATTTATTGTAAAAATGCATTTACAGTGTACAGTCAAATTATGTAAAATTCAGATTTACTTCCATATGTGCTTGCTTTGACATTAAGAATTTTTCATTTGAATGTTTGTGTGTGTGTGTTTAATGATTCCAAACAGATCATTATTTCCAAAATGGATGGGTGTATTTTGGTACTAGTTTATACTACATTTCTTCAGAAAAGGCTTCCTGGCCAAATGGCAGAGAGTACTGCTTGCATCAAGGAGCAGACCTGGTCATTATCAACAGCATAGAAGAACAGGTGCAGACTACAACCTTGGCTTTCACAGGTCAATTCTGACCACAATGTGTTTTTTTAAAATGACAAGGAATATGAAATCAATATCAAATATAAAATCATTGAGTAATCAAATTATGCATTTCCTCCCTTTTATCTTTGAACAAGAACTTTGCCAGGAACTTCCACAGAATCATGTGGATCGGGCTGAAAGCAATGGATTTGACATGGGTATGGGTGGATGGAAGCAAGCTGAACGAAAGGTGCTCACATGACTGTCAACCAATGCCATTGGCCGAAACATTGTTTCTCATTGTATAGGATTTCACATGTTATCAATTAGAACATATTTAATTTCTATGCAACACATTCCAGGGTGCTTAGATTGAACTATGCTTAGGTTTTCTTGTTTTCTCTCTGGTTTCAGCTTCTGGGGCCCAGGTGAACCCAATGGTTTTGAAAACAAAAAAGAAGACTGCGTAGAAAGTAGGTTTTTTGAGAACGTAAACAGCTGGAATGATATACCATGTGGAGATGAAAACTTCTGGATCTGTGAAAAGACTGTTTGTCTGTAACGCAGCTATCAGAAGAGTATGATGAAATGACTTCATTCACGATGGCACATGCTATCATCACATGATTAATACAAAGACTTCAATAATTCTTTGCAGAGCAGTTACAGTGGACAAAAAAAAGCCTGCAACAGAACAACAGCATACGTTAAGGGAAATCATAATCAAAGACATGGTGCTGAAAGCACTTCAACCAGGCCATTTAGAAACACAAATCAAAAAGTTAACCCGTAGATAAGATTTCTTGGAATGTTTAGCAAAACCTGAAAAAGTTGAGAATTTTATATTTTGAAATTTCCCCATTTGGGAGAGGTTGAAGAAGAAGATAAGATAAAATAATACTTTATTGATCCCCATAGGGGAAATTTGTGTGCTGCAGCAGTGCAACAATAACGATATCAAAAAGCCAGTAAGAAAAGAAAGAATATATACATGCGCAAACATATATATACACATATATAAAAATACTCATATATAGCCATACATGCACATACACACATATACATACATATATGCATACACATACCCATACCTACATATATATTTACACATATACACATACACATATATCGATAAATAATACACACAAACTAGAATAAATAGGTAAGTGACCAGTATGTGACCAGTAGAAATATATAAAGAAATATATAAAAGTAGAAAAAACGAGGTAACTGAAATTATGAAGACAAAGAGAAAGACAAATAAATTGGGGTTATAGATATATTTATGCATATCCACATTTATTTTACTTTTCTATTGAAGTGATCATTGTGTGCATGTCGAAAAAGAAATTTCCAACATATCATTGTCTATGTACATTTTTTGGGGTGTTAAGGTTTCTCTAAAAAATCCAGTATTATTGTAAAAGCTAATAAATTCAATAATATTTAGATATAAAACATGATCGCATTTGTTTCTTTGTATGCCTACCACACTGCAACTGAAGTTGAATGGAGGACGTAGGACATTTTGGCTCTTAAAATTCTTATTTGGCTTTTCTCCATTCTATTGCAGCTGTGAAAATAACACATTTTTAACTTCTGCTAAATTGGCATTCATTTTCATGTTTTACGGAACTTTAAGGAACATGTCATGATCCATTCAGAGCTTCTCAGTTGGTCCTGCCTCAGAATCAGAATCACGACCAGAAAAAGCTTCACTTGTCCTCGAGGGGCGATTAGGGGCCTCAGCCCCTTCAGTCTTCCAGACTCACACAGCTCACCATTTTATCTACCTTACCTGGACCACAGCTACAGCTCATTAGTGGTAATCTACTCTGCTTCATAGGTACCAGCACCAAAATCACTCCTTTGCCAGATTGTCCTTTCCATGCAAGACTTTCTTCTGCCTGTCTTCCTGCTATGGATGGACCACCAACACTTGCAGGACAAGAGCTGAAGAACTGCATCTGTGGCTGGTCAAAACTACCAACAGCGAGGGGCCTTAAAATCCGTCAAGCTCTAAAGAAAGGCCTCAGAAAACTCAGCTCGCTTTCTCGCATTGACCATTGCCTCTTGAGAAGTCAGCCAAATCAGTTGAGTGAAGCCCAGAGGCAGGAAAACCCCCACAGTCCTCAGGGTATCAGCACCTCAGTTGAAGCTCAGCATCACATAGACTCTCCAGCAGTCTCCAGCCTGGAGCCAAGTCAAGAGCAGCCAGCAGCAGTCCACAGGCCAGGGCGAGATCTGCAATACTCAGCAGCAGTCTCCAACCCAGAGTCCAGCTAGCTACAGCCAGCAGCAGTCTCTAGCCCAGTGCTCAGCCAGGCACAGCCAGCACCAGTTGTCAGTTCAGCGCCCAACCAGCCGCTGTCAGCAACAGAGAAGATGATGGAAGGTAGGAAATGTCAGATCCTGTGGCTCAAATCCAGCCAGAAGGGAGGGTTGGAGAATGTTGATTTAGATCTGATTGCCCTAGTAGAACAGCAGAAGGGTGACAGAAAACTGGAGAACATGGGGGCCATCATCTACAGCTATGGAGACATTTGGGGAGAAGGGCAGAGTGCAGAGGCAGCGGAAAGACCCCATAAACCAGTTGAAGTCCAGGAGGTAGCGGGAAAATGACAGGCTGGTGAAAGAAAGAAGACAACTGAGAAAGCAGTGAAGGAAAGCTACAGAGATGGAAAGAGTGGGACTTAACCCTCAGGCTGATATAAAGCAGTGATTGACAAATCTGCAAAGATCAGAGCACCTCAGGCGACAATGTCGTTTCCATCCCGAACAACATACCACCAATTCATGGACCTGAACACCAAATGGACATAAGGCCCCCCACATGGAGCGAGGTGGAAAAGATTGTGAGGCAGGCAAGATCAGCATCAGCACCTGGGCCAAATGGTATCCTGTACAGGCTCCACAAAAACACACCTGAAGTCCTTAAATCTTATCTTATCTTATCTTATCTTATCTTATCTTATCTTATCTTATCTTATCTTATCTTATCTTATCTTATCTTATCTTATCTTATCTTATCTTATCTTTAAATACCTCTGGAAAGGGATGAAAGTAGTTTGGCTGAAAGGGGTGATACCAAAAGCATGGAGATGAACAGGAGGTATCCTGATCCCCAAAGAAAAGGCCTCATCAGCCATCAGCTAGTTCCCCCAGATCAGCCTGCTGAATGTAGAGGGAAAGATATTCAGTGTTCTGGCCCAAAGGCTCTCTACATACCTGCAAAAAAAAAACTTCATTGATACATCAGTGCAGAAGGCTGGGATCAAGGGCTTTTCAGGATGCCTGGAGTATGCCAATATCATCTGGCACCAGATGCAACCAACCAAAAAGGAAAAGAGAGACCTACTTGTGATGTTCTTAGACCTTGCCAACTCCTCCGGGTAAGTCCCTCACAAAACTTTGTGGATGGCCTTCAACTACTTTGGTATACCAAACCACATCACAGATTTGGTCAAGAGCCTGCTTCCAGGATCTCCAGTTCTGTATAACAATTGAAAACATCACCACTGCCTGGCAGCATCTGGAAATTGGCATTATGGCACGCTGCACAATTTCCCCTCTGGCTTTTGTCATGCCAGTGGAGGTTATTATATGGGCATCTCGTTGGGTGGTGGGAGGTGTAAACTCATATGGAGCGAGCGCTGGAGCAGGGAATCCAACTGGCTGAGTTTCATCATCTACAGCTGCGAATGATGTGCTGCCCTCTCCCACAAATCTGCAGCTATGGCTTCGAAAGGACCCATCTTGTCCCCTGCAACACTCAAGCACATTCTGGTTGGCTGCAGAACCAGGGAAGGTTAGAAAAAGTGACTACCGTTGACCACAATGTAGAAGAGATCAGTAAAGGTGAAGTGATGAAGGCATTGAAGAGGATGAAGAGTGGAAAGGCAGTTGGTCCTGATGGTATACCTGTGGAGGTATGGTAATGTCTAGGAGAGGCAGCAGTAGAGTTTCTGGTTGGATTATTAAACGGGAGGAATAGAGGAATACAGTTGATGAACCATACAATGAAGGTATGGGAAAGAGTAGTTGAAACTAGACTGATAGGACAACTCTCTATTTGTGAGCAGCAGTATGATTTCACAGAGAAATATTTTAGACTGGTGCAGGATGTGATCTGTGGTGAGAGCAGGGAGCACGTGGAGGAAAATCTTGAGAGATGGAGGTGTGCTCTGAAGAGGAATGAAGATTGGCTGCAGCAAGACAGAATATATGTGTGTAAATGAGAGGGACCAAAGTGGAACGGGGAGGCTACAGGGAGTCAAGATAAAGAAAGTGGAGAATTTTATGTACAGTCCACAGTCAAAAGTCCAGGAAATGGAGAGTGTGGCAAAGAGGTGAAGACATGCATTCAAGCAGGTTTGAATGGGCCACGAAATTGTCAGGGGTAATGTGTGATAAAAAAAGTCTCAGCCAGTACGAAAGGAAAAATCCACAAGACAATGGGAGACCAACGATGACATATGCTTTGGAGACAGTGGCATTTGGGAAAAGACAGGAAGCGGAGCTGGAGGAAGCAGGATGAAAATGCTGAGGTTTCTTTGGGAGTGACGAGGATGAATTGGATCAGGAATGAATCCACACGAGGGACAACACGTTAAATGTTTTGAAAATTAGGTCAAAGAAGCCAGACTGAGATGGTTCGGTCATGTACAGAGGAGGAGTGAATATATTGGGGAAGATGGTGAAAATATTGGTAGAAGGATGCTGGAGTTGGAACTGCCAGGCAGGAGGTCTAGAGGAAGACGAAAAAGAAGATTTATGGATGTAGTGAAAGAGGACATGAAGTTAGTTGGTGTGAGAAAAGAGGGTACAGAGAATTGGGTTAGCTAGACAACTATGATTCGCCGTGGTGATCCCTGAATGGAGTGTCCGAAAGAGAAGACTAAGTAGATACAGTTCATGATGGATTTCAGTCTTCTTCTTTTCCTTTCGGCTTTTCCCTTTCAGAGGTCGCCACAGCGAATCAACCTTCTCCATCTAACCCTATTCTCTGTATCCTCCTCTCTCACAACAACTACCTTCATATCTTCTCTCACTACGTCCATAAATCTTCTCTTCAGTCTTCTCCTAGACCTCCTGCATGGCATCTCCCATCCCAGCATCCATCTACCAATATAGTCCCTATCCCTCCTCTGTACATGACCCGACCATCTCAGTCTGGCTTCTCTGACCTTCTCTCTAAAACATCTAACGTGCTGTCCCTCTGATGGACTCATTCCTGATCCTATCCATCCTCGTCACTCCCAAAGAGAACCTCAACATCTTCATTTCTTCTACCTCCAGCTCTGCCTCCTGTCTTTTGTTCAGTACCACTGTCTCCAAACTATACAGCAATGGTGGTCTCACCACTGTTTTGAAAACCTTTCCTTTCATTCTAGATGATATTCTTCTATCACACAGAACCCCTGAAACTTTTCTCCACCCATTCCAACCTGCTTGAGCCAGTTTCTTTATCTCTTTTCCACACTCTCCATTGCTCTGGACTGTTGACCCTAAGTGCCTGAAATCCTCCAACTTCTTGATCTCCACTCCCTGTAGCCTCACAGTTCCACCCGGGTTCCTCTCATTTACACACACATATTCTGTATTGCTGCGACTAACCCCTCATTCCTCTCCTTTCCAGAGCATAACTCCACCTCTCAAGATTTTCCTCAACCTGTTCCCTGCTCTCATTACAGATCACAATATCATCTGCAAACATCATGGTCCATGGAGATTCCTGTCTAACCTCATCTGTCAGCCTGTCCATCACCAGTGCTAACAGGAAGGGGCTCAGAGCTGATCCCTGATGAAGTCCCACCTCCACGTTGAACTTCTCTGTTTCACCTACAGCACACTTCACCACTGTCTCACAACCAGCATACATGTCCTGGACCAGTCTAATATACTTCTCTGCTACTCCAGACTTCCTCATACAATACCAGAGTTCTTCTCTCGGCACCCTGTCGTATGCTTTTTCTAGGTCTACAAAAGCGCAATGCAGCTCACGCTGACCTTCTCTGTACTTCTCTATTAGCATTCTCAAAGCGAATACGGCATCTGCAGTACTCTTTCTAGGCATGAAGCCAAACTGCTGCTTGCAAATACTGACTTCTGCTTTCAGTCTAGTTTCCACGACTCTTTCCCATAACCTCATTGTATGGCTCATCAACTTTATCCCTCTATAGTTACTGCAATCTGCACATCCCCCTTATTCTTAAAAATGGGCACCATCACACTTCTTCTTCACTCTTCGGGCATCTTCTCTCTCTCTAAGATCCTGTTGAATCATGTAGCCAGAAACTCTACTGCTGCCTCTCCTAGACACTTCCATACCTCCACAGGTATATCATTCGGACAAACTACCTTTCCATTCTTCATCCTCTTCAATGCTCTCCTCACTTCACTTTTACTAATCTCTGCTACTTTGTGGTCTACAATAGTCACCTCTTCTTCTCTTCCCTCTCTTTCATTTTCCTCATTCATCAGCTCTTCAAAGTACCCTTTCCATCTTCCCATCACTCTTCTAGCATCTGTCAATACATTTCCCTCTCTATCCCTAATCACCCGGACCTGCTGTACATCCTTTCTGTCTCTAGCTCTGTTTTGCCAACCTGTATCAATCATTCTCTCCCTCCTTACCAGGGGTGTCAAACATGCAGCCGAATCCGGCCCGCGAATGGGTTTTATCCAGCCCACTTTTTGTCGAGCCCTAAGTTCTGAGGATGTCAAAAAAAATGAAGTCTCTAGCTCATTTCTGTTCAAAGTTATGAGTTACTGAAGAAAGAATGGGAAAATGTTCAAATCACCCACCAGGGGGCGTCCAGCATGTAGAAAGAAAACTCCCATTAGTGGGACTCTTTTTTTTGAAGCAGATGATTAGTGGTGCATGTCATTTTGGGCACGCTCAGATGGAAGCGCAGGACGAAGAGCTCCGTAGCTCACTGAAGAGGCTGTAACCAAGCAACTGCCTGTTGCGGCTAGGCTCGGACTTCAGGCGCATTCAGACCGCACCTGGTCAAAGCATCAGGAGCAGCGGGATTACATGCAATGTACATGGCGGACGCGCATCGAGGAGCGTGGAGCTGTCATGTGGCGCGTTCTGCGCCTCTGGGGTGTCACGTCTTGAGGTGTTTTGAACATTGCGCGTTCACGTGCCTCCAGAGCGGCCGACGGAGAGCTGATCTTTTGCAGCTCGACGCGGAGCGTCAACAAATCAGAGTGACCGCTGAAATGTAATGAAATGTAACATGATAAATCCCCCCCACACACACACACACAGACACTATCGGGCCAGCAGGAGATCAAATTTTCTCTTATGCCGCCTAAGGACCAATATGAGTTTGACACCCCTGCTCCTTACTGTCCAACCGAGCATACAAGTTATCGTGTGCCCTTTGTTTTGCCTTTGCTACCTCTATCTTTACCTTACGCTGCATCCCCCTGTACTCCGGTCTGTTCTCTTCAGTCCCCTCAGTGTCCCACTTCTTCTTTGCTAACTGCTTTCTCTGGATACACTCCTGTACTTCCTCATTCCACCACCAGGTCTCCTTATCTGCTTTCCTTCCAGACAACACACCAAGTACTCTCCTACCTGTCTCCCTGATCACATTAGCTGTAGTTGTCCAGTCATCTGGAAGCTCTCCCTGACCACCAAGAGCCTTTCTCATCTCCTCCCTGAAAACCATACAACACTCCTCCCCTTTCAGCTTCCACCACTTCGTCCTCTACTCTGCCTTTGTCCTCTTCATCTTCCTTTTCACCAGATCCATCCTACAAACTTCCATTCTATGCTGTATGGCTACATTCTCACCTACCACTACTTTGCAGTCACTGATCTCTTTCAGATGACCTCATCTACACAGGAAGTAGTCTACCTGCGTGCTCCTACCTCCGCTCGTATAAGTTACCCTATGTTTCTATCTTTTCTGGAAAAAAGTATTTACTACAGCCATTTCCATCCTTTTTGCAAAGTTTACCACCATCTGTCCCTCTACGTCCCTATCCTGGATACCAAACCTGCCCATTACTTCTTCATCACCTCTATTGCCTGCACCAACATGTCCACTGAAGTCTGCCCCAATTACCACTCTCTCATTTCTGGGGATATTCTGCATCAATTGATCTAACTCATTCCAGAACTTCTCCTTCTCCTCTAACTCACATCCTACCTGTGGGGCAGAGCCACTAACAACATTGAGCATCACACCTTCAATTTCTAATTTCAGTCCCATAAGTCTGTCTGACATTCTTTTCACCTCCAGAACATTCCTAAAAGAAATCCTCCTTCAAGATAACTCCCACTCCATTTCTCTTCCTGTCAGTACCATGATAGGACAACTTAAAACCTGCTCCTAAGCTTCTAGCCTTACTACCTTTCCACCTGGTCTCCTGGACACACAGTATATCCACCTTCCTTCTCTGCATCGTGTCAACCAACTCTCTACCTTTCCCTGTCATCGTCCCAATATTCAAAGTCCCTACTCTCAGTCCCAGACTCTTGCCTTTCCTCTTCTCTCTCTGCTTCCGAAAATGCTTTCTACCTCTCCTTCTTCAACCCACAGTAGCCCAATTCCATTGGTACCCTGTAGGTTATTGGCACCAATGGCAGTCGATAACCCGGGCCTCGACCGATCCGGTATGAAAATTTTAGGTTTGATTCGCATATTTGGTTATGGCAAAAGTTTTACACCGGATGCCCTTCCTGACGCAACCCTCTGCATTTATCCGGGCTTGGGACTGGCAAAGGGAGACACTGGCCTGTGCCCCCCCGAGTCTGGCTCCAGGAGACACTGGCCCATGCCGCCCTGAGGCTACATTTTCAGTCTACAATTCCATAAATCTGAATTTCATTGGACATCTATTTTTATCTCTGTCAAGTAACTTGTTTGATATAGGCAGTGGTTCTAAAGAAAATCTTCATATGTTTTTCCTCTTTGCTATCGGCTTCCTGTGCTCTCAGTAAAACTTGATACTGTGCAAAAATCACTAAGATCAAACAAACCCTCCTAAGTTTGTATTGGTGGGTGTGTTTCATTTACAATATTGAAATGAATAAGTCTTATTAAACCATGTTTCTACATTTAATAAACATAAAGCTGGTGTGCGTTCCAAATAGTGAATCTTTATTGTCAACATACTGCTTGGCAGTAACTAAGACAAAAGAGGAAGGACACTTGTGTTACTGTTTCAGAAGGGAAAGGGATATAAAGTGAACTGCACAGTCAGACAAAAAGCCAAATACCCACCCAAAGGAGACACGATATCATGGATTATACAAATGCACCTGATACTTCATCCAGAGGAGCCTCAAAGAGCTACACTGTCTCCACGGCTGGCGTAACTGGTGAGACAGAAGCCCCCACCTCATCAAATCACTAACCATTGTGTAATATGTAATTCGAGGAATGATGAACACGAATAAATGAGGAATTGAATCAGGTGCAGAACTTGGAAACTTGTTTGTTTGGTCATTTGCAGATTTGTTTCTTTGTTTTGTTATACAATGTGTTTTATATACCGTAGTTCCAAAATGCTTTACCTAAATAGATAGTGTTGTATTTGTCCATTTTTGTGTATGCATTCCCTTGATCAATTTCTGCTGTAACCACAATTTTTATTGAAAGTATAGAAAATGCAGGAAAGAGTTGCTTCACTTTGACTCAACTACAGTCTCGAAAACATCTCTTGGTGTCTGGTGATGTATTTGTGTGACAAATAGAATTTTAGCTTTTTATTGTTTATTTTTGTTTTTTTAATTTGTGTCTAATATTTAGGAGAATAGCGCAATTGACAGGGTAAGAAACTTACAAAAACATTTCAAAGGAAACCAAAAATCTTAGCAAATACTAATTATGCACCTCTGAGGCTCCAGTGGGCCACAAACTGTTTAACATTTTTTGACAACAGCCAGTATTTCAGTTACCCACTAAGGCACTACATAGTAATTCACATACTGCAAACACAAAAGGTTGGCTTTGCTTTGGGTCTTTGACTATTTATTTTCTACATTGTGAGTTTTAAGATGGATGTTGGATTTTAAGATCAAATGGTTTCAGCTCTGTCGTTCTTAGATTTCAGTGAGAATGTTACTGAGCAGTTACTGTTAAAAACGAAGAAGAAGCATACAAGATAATGGCGCTGAGAAAGACCAGTCGAAACTACGAAATCAGCACATTTATGCATTTCAGTAAAAAAAAAAAAATGACAATAATCATAATTTAGATGTTTCTCTGCATTTCTTGACTTTGCGTCATTACTCAATCCATCTAATATTGCTTATTTGAAAAAAATAATTAGAATTTTTTTTTTTTTCGATCTCCCGCTGACCTGTCTGATTTCTCGACAAAGGACTAAAAGTGCTTGCTGTCATCTTTGGAATCCTGTGTTTCATACTAGCTGTTCTCAACATTTGGCTGCGTCTTTCTGTCAGTGAGTAGTTTTTGTAATATTATTTTATTCCTCCATTCATATATATATATATATATATATATATGTATGTATATTGTATATGACAACCTGAACATTGAAGCTGTGACATCATACAAAAAGTTTATAGTGAAAACATCTCTTTGGGGCAAAATTGTGAAATATAATGAAATGCTTGACACATAAATTTCCTTTTCTTTCAGACAGTTCTATAGATACTCAGTCCCTGTGCAAAAACCTGTCTGAAGATCACAATGCTTTGAGAGCAAGACTCATCAACTTTGGTGAGTTTGACAGGAAAAGTACTCCTCAGTCAAAATCAAGTCTAAGCAAACCTGTCCTCCATTTACAATATAGGAAATAAAAGAAAAGATTTAAAAGCAAGAGGTAGTGAACACTTTTGAAATTATTGATTGCCCAAGTTAATGCAATTTAGTGTAAGGGGCATTTAAAGTGTTTTTAATGTATCATTAGATTGCGATCAAATTATTTAAAATTCAAATTTACTTTCAATTAAGTTATTTCATATGATTGTTTTGTGTGTGTTTAATGATTTCAAATAGATCGCTATTTCCAGGAAGGATGGGTGTATTTCAATACTAGTCTGTACTACATTTCATCCACAAAGGCTACCTGGCACAAAGGCAGACTAGACTGCCTTCATCGTGGAGCAGACCTGCTTATTATCAACAGCAGAGAAGAGCAGGTGCGGACAAAACCTTTGGTCAGCATGAGTCAATTTTGACCTTTTTGACCACATGTAATATAAAAAGTACAGAAATTGTAAAATACAAACAAATCCTCAAGATTAATTAAACGGTAATATTTTTCTTTTCAAACTAGAACTTTGCCAGGAAAATCCAGACCCGAATGTGGATTGGTCTAATTGTAAGTGATAAAGGCTGGATATGGGTGGATGGAAGTCAGCTGACCACCAGGTGCTTAAAACCAAGGCCAAAAGGCCTAAAAGATATTTCAACGTTTTTAATTTCATTTCATATGTATTCAGTATTAAGAAATAATTGCACTTAAGACATTCTGGGACAGTGAAGTTCATTAAATGTTTAGTTTTACCCTTTACCATTTACCCTTGGTTTTCAGCTTTTGGAGCCCTTGGGAACCAAATGGTTACCAATACGGAGAACACTGTGCAGAAATCAAGTTTTTCCAGAGAGAAGACAGCTGGAATGATACACCATGTGGAACAGAAAACTTCTGGATCTGTGAAAAGATGGTGACAGAGTCGTGGAATAAAACGAAAGTCCCTGCTTAAAAGAGGATAATGTGCCAACTTCTTACTTTTGTACATGCATTTTTAATTTTCCCGATTAAATCTTGTTGTGAAAACGGTCCTACTTGATTTATGGAGGACGTTACATCAGTATTTAACGGGCTTTATTATAACTGAAGAGTGGGGAAAATTCTTTGTTGCGTATTGTATTGATGCAACCAGCCGTTGCTTTCAAAAAATACACGCCAGCACTTCATCCAGTGGCCAACGGAGGGCAGTATACACTGACAGAAATGTACTTCCGGGTTCTAGCAGCGAGAGTAACATCCAATCAAATAAGACTTAAATTTTAAATGAGAGACGAAAGTTAACTTCTCTGTGACTGAAAAAAAAGACTGTAATAAACGAACCCTCGCTTTCTTGGGCTCTAAGTTGTAGGAAGACTCATTTGGGGCCATTCGGTTTATTTCAAGCCACAGCTGCCTCCCGTCTACAGCTGGTTCATGGGAACCCAAGAGGGAGAGAGGGGTAAGGAAGCCGATAATCTGCTCGAGTTCGCTGGAAGCTAGCGACACGTAAGCTAATGCTAATCTAACGTTATGGCTAACGTTAGCCACCCGGTTATTTTTGCTGTTATTCAACTTTGCGGTTTGCCAACAACTCAAGACTCATATAATTTGGTAAAAGTGTTAAATGAAACATTGGTGTTGGTGGTCGAATACTATTCGTCAAGACAGAAGGTAAACAACCCATACAAGCAAGTGGCTTCAGAGTTAACTCAACCGGGTAAAGTTGCGATAAACAGCTTTAAGGGCTGGTAACCGGTCATCATATTGTTTTTATTGAACCCCTGTCACAGCACAATAACTGTCCGCAGGTTTCAGATGTTGTTGCTTGAATTATATTCCGAACTTGTGAGTCTTGTGCGATGGCTAGTGTTTGATTTGTAAACGAAAGGTTACTCCTCGCTCTCTTGAGTTAGCCGTGCCGTGATGGGGCTTTTACATTGTAACATTGTCATGCCTAAAGGCTATGCTTTTTCCTACTTTAGAAGTTCGTGTTCTTGTCACTGGTTGTATCTTGATATTGGGTTTAATTTACACGGCCTTTAAAACCGGGACCTTTGTCCTCGAGGATCTTTTCCAGTGAATGGCTATCCTCAACAACAAGCATTGTGCAATTAACCTACATTTTTACTTATATTGACTGCCTTGACTGATTTCTTGATTGTTTAACATAAATATTTCATCATTTTTCAACAGATTGGGTAGACGTGGCAAATGATCTACTCAGCAAGTGTCACATAGACCAGAAGCTGAGGAATCTCACAGACTGTGATGCAAATGTATTTATTGTACTGTATGAGAATATCTTGGGAGAGGAAGTCCCAGGTAAGACAAGGGATGACATCAGTGAAAGAAAAAATTAAAATAGGAAATAGTTATTTTGAAATTGTGATCACACACTGATGGTCAACAAGCGTGAGTGGTGGTGCTTAGTCAAGAATTCTTTCTTTGACTTATAACATGCCATCACAGGGCTGTTAATGTTACTGAGAAACTTCCTGCATTCTTTGTGTGTGTGTGTGTGTGTGTGTGTGTGTGTGTGTGTGTGTGTGTGTGCGCGTGCGTGCTTGTTTGTTTACTTACTGACAATTCTTATTGCCCTTGGGCTAAATCCCTGTGCATATCAGGTTTGTGCAGTCACTTTTGTTTATGTTTTAGATTATATCACAGCACCATGCAGTCAAGAGGATGACATCCATAATGTTCAGTCTGTGATTGATTCACTGTCCCTGGATTACCTTCAGATCAGCCTCTCTCATATCACAGGTTTACTAATTTCTTCACATGCTTAATGACATTGTTATTATATATTCATTCTTAAGTATGTATGTAAATTAATGTCTGATGAGTGATAGAACATGAAACCATTTTAGTTTTGCCTTTGTGTTGTTTATACTGTTGTTTATTTTCTGAAGGGTTATGCAGAGAAACGCTGCAAAAGTAACCAGGTGGTGAATATAAATACAAGACTAAGGATGTTTGTGTTCATGTTTGTTTGCAGGAGAAAATGTTGTCAGGGGCAACAAAGAGTCTATCAAGAACCTCCTGGAAATCTTTGACGGTCTGTTGGAGTATCTAAATGAGGAGATAAGTGAGGATTTACAAAACGGCGGTAGGCATATTTTAATTTATTTTTTGTTTTATCAGCTTAATAAATAGTACCGTATGCACTGTTGGATTTTACAAGGGACTTTATGGCAGTATGCACCAAAAATGTATTCTTTACAAGCTAGTTTTAATTAGTTAGACTCAGATACATTAAACCAAACATCTTTTCCTGTGGGCTGTTCCCTTCAGGGATTGCAACAACTACTCTTGTCTCCATCTAACCCTATCCTCTGCATCTTCCTCCCTCACACAGACTAACTTCATGTCCTCTTTCACTTTATCTATAAATCTCCCTTTTCATCTTCCTTGAGGTCTCTTGCCTGGCAGTTCTAAACTCAGCATCCTTTCACCCATACAATCACTATCCCTTCTCTGTACATGCCCAGAACATCTCAGTCTGACTTAATCTCCTATCCTGTCCATCCTCGTCAACTCCTTTCCTATCCTGTCTAACCTTGTGAACCTCAACTTTTTTTAATCTGTGCTACCTCCAAAGTATTTGAACAATTCCATCACTCATCTAAAATGTTACAATTACCAAAAAAAAGACAAGTACCGCCAAAAACATTAGTGCCCGGACCTGGTTTAGTTAAAAACTAGTTAAAACATATTGACATGTTTTATTTATTAATGAATTCCCATCTCTCTTGACTGAGAAGCTTGAAAAGATAATTGCTTTAAATAGTGTCCCTTTTAGTGTAATTTTGTCAATTGGCTCAAAAGTAAGATCACTCCTCTTAATTGACATCGAAACAAGTCTCAGTTAGGCAAGCTTGTATCTGTCCTCTGGCATGAAGGAGATATATTAAAATCAGTTGGCTCTGGACTTTAACAGGAAACACCCAACCCTTTCATGTGGCTGAACTGAGCAGAGCTTTGTTTGAATGGCCTGTCCCTCAATTCACCGTCATTAACTGCAGTTAATTGCTGTGGCTGCACAATGAAAAGCTTTGGATGTGTAATCCAGAAGAATCAGGAGTTTTGCATCAACAGAGGTTGACTGTCTCCCCTCAGGTCTTCAGGATTTGTGCATATGAGATAAAATCCATAGCAACACAAATACTGGTGTGTAAAAGTTATTATGTATTGCATTTTTTACACTTCAGGGAAATACGTTCGGAACCAGAGCCATTAAATATAACAATGATCTGTTTGTTGGAATTTCTGCACATTTTTTTTCCCCCTGAAATTTTGATCTGCCTTACCTTTGTTACTTGAGGTCAGTCTGTCGTCTTCAGTGTGTCACTGTGACAAAATTTTGACCTGTTATTTGTACAAAGTTGTTGGTTTTTTATGCTGCTTGTCAAAACCCCTGCAAAATGACTTGAGGATGACTTTGGATTTTATCTCCATGAAAAATCTTGTTTCCTGTCAGTATTTTTTTTAAATGCCATGAGTTTGTTCCTGTTTCATTTTCCCAATTAGGCCATTGTGACATACCCTGATTGCAACATGGTGTTGCAATCAGTCTTTTTGTTGATGTTTCTGTCTCTTGTTTTTTGGTACTTAGCTATTTGTACTTCTCTCAAACCCTTTTCAGAGGAACTCCATGACAGTTTAAACGAAGTTGTTCCTGGTGAAACCAAGGAGATAAGTTGTGATTACACAGAGGAGAAAGAGGCTAAAGTGGATGGCTCATTTTTGTCTTCTAATGAAGAGTAAGTCAAAGATAATTTTATACACACTAAGCAGCAGATGAATGCAATAATGTGGATAATTGCTGGTTGTACTAGCATTTGGCCATCTATTTTGACCTTGTCTTTCTCTCCATCCATCATTCGTGGTGACTCAAGTTTGCGGTGTAGTTTTAGGTTGTCACACGTCTCAATTATGATTTGTGATTATCATCTTTGTGAATGATGTGTGAGGATGTAGACTGACTAAATAACAGACTGTTGGCTAGAGGATGTGAGACCAAAGTAATGCAATGCACCCAAGAGATAAGACATCTCACAGAACAACATGGTTTGTATGATAACCTTGCCAAGGCTAGGTATACATCAAATGCATAATTGTTTAATAACTGATATACATAAATGCTTTAGTAATACCAACAGTCATTTTGAAAACATTTTTTTTATAGATATACACTGCATATACTTTGAAGGTTTTACATTCAATGGTGAAATGGAGGGATAAGTTTGTTAGTCTCCCATGAACACTAAACTATCCCTGATGTGCCATTTGGCTTAAGCGCAATGACCCGGTGTTGACACAACAGCCACCGAGGCTGTTGCTTCAGATCAACATAAACTATATAGGTGGTCATGCAAGGAAATAACATGTGTGACTCACGTCGGTCATGTTGCTTCTTGAAATTCAGGTCTGCTGCCCCGTCCAGTAAACATTCCCTTTATTCCTGGAACGCTGAAGAGATAGGATCAACCAGTGAGCTTATTGGGCTGGGGGTCTCAGCACGCACATTCACAGACAAGCAGGAAGGTAAGCCAGTGACAACACAATGCACTTTAATGTGTGCAAATTAGCTTTACACTTGGAAGTTGTGAAAAAGAATTTGATAAGGTGCTTAATGTTGCCAACAAGAATTGTGGGGCTTTATTAATTGTGCATATGACTCGGTACGTACCTGTTCATGGTAGACTTCTAGTGTGAAATAGCAAATAATAAATACAAGTGGATGATTATTTTTGAAAGATTTATTCATTTAACTTTTCAAAGTAAACCTCACAACTAATGTATCTCTCTGCAAGCAACAGCTGTTCTACTTGAAACAACGGTGGCAAAAACCACCACTGGTCCCCAGGATGCCGAGGACGCTCCAGTGTATTCAGCTGCCTCTATTCAGCCTCTCACAGAGAGCAAGGGCCCCCTCAGATCCCATCCTCGCTCACCTAGCCCACCCCCCACAAAAGTTTGCCTCAGCAACGGGCATGAGGTGGAGGAAGCCAAGCACATCCCCACAGAGGTAGCCCACAATGATATTTAATCATTAAATCCACTTTTCTGTTACTTTTGTGTAATTCTATTTTGCTATTTGATATGATGAAATAATTTTCAACACTGTCAACAAGGCATATAATGTATTTACCTTTTTCCTACTTGTAGACACTTGCAATAACTCTCTGGTCAATGAAGGGTTTCAAGCAAGAATATGATGTCTGCATTTTCTGAGCAGCTTACTTTTCAAGGATTTAAACTGGTTTTAGACAGTTTAGACAGTACATTAGTTTATTTTAGACAACTTTCTTTTGTGTTAGCTTTGTCTAATTATAATTTTGAAGGAAAATTGTCAATCTCTAAACTGGGCATACATGCAGGATTATAAAACAGAGTACAGAACCCTAGCAATGCTGATATTTCTTCAAAATTGAGTGCAGTCAGCCACAAACATCAAACTGATGTTTTTTGCCTGCCTGCACACAATAAAAAAAGTCGTCAGTTAAAGTTTATGAATTAAGAACAGCGGCAAAACTGAAAATTTTATCTTTAGTGCCTGACACAGACGTCTGTTGCCATAAGATTTGCACCCTATCTCAGGATTTCTATATTTTCTGATAGTTATTCTAAAAAAAAGTGGCTTTTGAGAGCTATATATAATAAAAATGGACTTTCTCCTTATTTTTTACATTGTGATTATACTGTCCTTGGCTCCACAGTAACCCTTTTTTCTTTTTTCCTTCACTTTCTTTGAACAGACTCCCATAGCAGTAGCTGAGCCAATCATCACCAATGGACTGTCGTCTCCTCCCCTCTGCCATTCTCCAAGTAAGTCAGACTGCAGCCTGGTTTAACTGAACTACGTGCCTATTGATCAATTTAACTATAACTCTTTAGAATATCTACTTTATTTCTGAGTGGAACAACAGGGACAAATGGTGAATGTGGCTACTTTAAGGGTTGAACAGCAAATTAGTGAAAAATCTCAGAGCTGGTTTGTGTCATTATGGTCTTGTTTGATGATTTGCTCGATTTCCAGCTGCAAGTGAAAAGTCTTTGTCTGAGCATCAAAGAAGCAGAATGGAGATTGAGGGAGAAATGCTTGAGGTAGGAATTCAATCAAGCTGTCTGTCATAAACAGTAACTATGTAAACCTGTGTCAGCCATGGATATCAGATTTGAAACTGTGATTAAAAAAAGAAAAAAAAGAACATGCTAATCTGCTGTTTTCCAGTCCAATCTGATTGAAACGTAATAGCAAACAAACAATGCAATGCGGACATTGCATTACATATTTTTCCTCCCGTTAGGGATAATCATTTAAAAGATCATTTCTGCAAACATTCACTTCCTTCAGCAAGGTGCTTCAATAAAGCATACTTCACTAGGCTACTTCCTGTTGATATTTTTTAATTTTGTCCTGCTATTAAATCCAGAATATTTTAGTTCTCTCTTTCTCCCCCCTCAACTCAGCCAACTAATGGGGGCCCCAGGAGGGTTTTATTCCGCACTCAGCCAGACGTGCTCTTCCTCACCCTGCAAGATGAAATTATGGCAACAACCCCTTCTCCGCCCATCACAGATGAAGAGCTGGAGGAGGATCTGAATTATATTCAAAAACTAAAAGATAGAGGAACGGGGCACAAAGAGCAGACTGGCATCAGGTAAGAGACGAAGCTGTTGAGAGCGGTTATGTTACTTTGTGTCACCCTGGTATTCCACTAGCTAACCATTACTGCTGTATTAATGACTTTACAGCAGCAGCAGCAACTGGCAGGAGGAGGATCGTTTGGAAGATCCCCTGTCTTTTCGCAGACAAAGGAACAGGCAAGCAGAAAAAGAGCTGCATCACATATCGGAGAAACTCTCCCATCGACTTGAAGAGCTGGATCAGGTCTGTCATCACATTTAATTGTGTTGCTGCTGATGCGCATTTAAAAAAAATCTTTAGTTCCTCAGCAAATTGTTTTTTGCTCTCTGTCTGTGTCTCTTCAGTCATTGTGCATAAGTTCAACTTTGCCAAATCTGTTTTGTAGGTAATTGATATGACAAGTCCCAGAAACCTGGTTACCCTTCAGTCATTTTTTATAACAAGTGACCTTATCACCAACATATTTACATCTGCTTTTATATTATTCATTTAATTTGTGTGTTTTCTTTTTTGAAGATGCTTAAACGGGTTCTGGAGGAAAGTGGTGTGTCCGCTGAGGTCAGAGAGGAAGACAAGCAATCTCACCACAGCGACAGTGTAATGGAGTGTCGTCGGACTCCCAGACAACAGACAGGTACCCAAAATTTATAGCTGAATGAACACTTGGGATTATTTTGCATCATAGGCCTAGATATTTTAAGCTTCTCTTTTTAAGCCATGATTCCCTTTCTGATGTTATTTTCAACTAACACACACCAGGTAGCTTTTGAGCTGAAAACATTCATGGCTTAATGTGCTGACGTATTGATATTTGTTATGTTATTTTGACACAAGAGCAATTAGCCACTGTCAGATTGATAACAGAGAAGTTTGCATTGCGCTGTATCCCTTTTTGCTGAAAATGTAACTAACTTTACCAAATTAACTACCTTTATATATTTGTAGGAACAGTTGATCCCGAATCCACCCATCGGACGCGCTCCTTGTCCCCCTCTCCTCCACGGGATTACCGCTCTCCACTGATATGCTCAAATGATACCACGACGGAAGATCTTATTCTGAATGATTGGAGAGAAACACGGCTCACAGCTTCCAATCACACACAGCAAAGTGATCCATACCACAGACCATCACTCAGAAAACCTAGCAAGGTATTCATTTAGCAGTTGTGTTCTTTAGGGTTTCAGAACAAAGTTCTGGTCTTGAATGTAAGAATCCACAATGGATTTTAATACACTATCACAGGGACCTTTTTAGGAAATTAAAAAATTGCTTACTGCCATTCAACACTGTATTAAAAGAAAACTGTGATTTTTTTTTTTTTCTTAAAAGCATAATGACGCAAATATTTATGTGAAATACTGCCTTCTATTTTGTTATGCTATATTTTAGCATGACACAACTCCAACTAAATAATGTATTTTTGCTAAATTGTCAATAAATTGAATTTTTACCTCTTCTGACTGAGAAACTTAGTTGAAGGCAGTACTGAATTTCCTGTTTTTGCATGTGTTTAGGCTGTTTTCATTTTGGTATGTAAATGAAATATATCTTTTGGTATCTGCCACACAAGGTCTATGAGGAGGAGCTAAAAACAACCAAATGCAAAGAACGGATAGATCTGGATAAGGAACGACGAATGGCTCAGGAAGCTGTAAGTTGATTGAACTTCACTTCCCCTATCATGATGTTATAGCTGAGTGTAATTCCTATTAGTAACTTCCCCTGGTAAAAGTGCTCAGGCAGGTTTGTTGTGTCTCTTTAAATTGTTTGGAAGTTGCTAACTTGGTCAGTAAACCAGTCAAGCAATCCTTGTTGAAATCTTTTTATCGTGGCAACTGCAATTGAATTTCTTCACTTGAAGACATTTCACCCCTCATCTGAGAGGCTTCTTCAGAACTGAAGAGGCTTCTTAAGGACTGAAGAAGCCTCTCGATTGAGGGGTGAAACGTCTTCAAGTGAAGAAATATGAGTCCAGCTGCCACGACAAAAAGATTTCGACAAAAATTCACCATGACCTGGATGACTGAGAACCTCCACAGACAATCAAGCAATCGCCTCTCATCTCAGATATTTAGCTGGCAAAATAAACAAAAGCCTGTAGGCAAATTATTACACTGACAAATGATAAACGGTGATCAATTAAACAACCTCACATCTTGCTTGTCACAACTTTTCAGACTCGAGACTTCATACTGTTGTTTTTGTGTGGACTGTCAGACTGTCGCTCTAATTTAATTAATTGAAACGGCCCAGCACATATATTTAATATTTTTGGAATGGCTGGAGAAAAGTGCATATTGCATGTAAAAAAAAAAGGAATAATAATGTCAATTAGCCTATCAATTTGTTCTACAGAAAGCTTGAACTATCTTCACACCTGCACTGCAAACAGTCATACTTTTTTTCCATCTCAGACCAGTTTGTTGTGATCCCAGCATTCATACTCTTGGGGTATAGTGTGGTTTTTTTTGTGGTTTGAAACTAGTCTGAATCAAACTAACAAGGGAATCTGGGCTATTTGAGGGTAAATAGATTCTGCAGGCAGTGCTGTTTATGATTTGCAAAGCAGCAGCCACACAGATATTTTATAATGTCAGGTAGATGTAAATGGAAGATTAATGTAAATTTAAAAGGGTGAAAATTATCATTCATTAAGAATTAGGAATATAGTGATATTTAAAATAATTTAAAATGGGTGAAAATGATTGAACACTAGAATACATCAAAGTAGGTCAGTGTTTTGTTACAGTTTACATAAGTGTGTGTGTGTGTGTGTGTGTGTGTGTGTGTGTGTGTGTGTGTGTGTGTGTGTGTGTGTGTGTGTGTGTGTGTGTGTGTGTGCGTGCGCGCGCGAGGAGAGACACTTGCATTAAAAAATATACACAGACACACCGCAAAGACGCTCAAATTCCCCAAATGAACTAAGGCTGCTCTGTTC
>CAAKHD010013536.1:62752-101107 GCA_901007705.1 Fistularia tabacaria
TGTGTGTGTGTGTGTGTGTGTGTGTGTGTGTGTGTGTGTGTGTGTGCGCGTGCGCATATGTAGGAGAGACAGTACAGAGAGGCCATATTACAGGATGTGTCCAAAGCTGCCAGACCATCTCTTGCTAAAACCAAGGCCCAGCAAAAAGCCCCGCGTAACACACAGGCCACTTCAGGACGAACACGACAGGACGTCCACAGGAGAGCTCCAAAATGTAAGACCTTCCAGTGCATGTCAGCGTGGTCATGCCACCGGCTTCACTGAGCAGCCGGTGGCAGCCGTTTCAGGTTGCTTTTAAATGGCACTGATTTTCAATGAAACAGAAGTCGATGAGTCTAAAACATAGTTTTTAATAAGTGGTTTGGTTGGTATTTGCCCTATTAATAATGACTCCACAGGCGGCACGGTGGTGCAGTTGTAAGCTGGTGGTTAGTGGTTCGATCCCCCAGAGTTTGCATGTTCTCTCCTGTTCTGCGTGGGTTTCCTCTGGGTTCTCTGGTTTCCTCCCACAGTGCAGAAAAATTGCCCAGATATGTGAATATATATACGTATGTGTATATATGAGCTCAGATCTGTCTATATATATAAACACACACACACACACAAATGAATGTTTGTTTATATGTGACCCTGCAACCCACTCTTTGCCCTGCTTCTAAGCCAATGACAGCTGGGGTCCAGCATCCCAGCGCCCCTTACTGCATGATAAGTTGTAGGTAAAGGATGGATGGGAAATGGCCTTGTCACTTTATCCTTAAGCGTGTCCCAGTGTTTTCAGTTCTATGTTCTGTTGGTAAAAGTAGAATCAGAATATCAGTTGTAGGAAACTGTAACCTTGGTGACCTGTTGTCAGTATAGTTTCCATTATCATCATTATTAGATTATTAGTAAAGTAAAATTGTACTTATATATCGTACTTATATATATATATATATATATATATAAGTACAATTTTACTTAACTAATAATGATGATAGCGCAAAGTTGTCTCTTGACACCATGTTGAGCAGGTCTGGATCACGCGCTTTGATTTACAGAAATCCAACATTCCCCCATGAGCTAGTACTTTGCAACAGTAGCGAAGAAATGCTACCCTTGACTAGGCAGAAACCTTCAACAGATCTGAGCTCAATTACATTATGACACATTACAGCACATAGCGATAACTATCTAACAGGATTTCCTCTTCAGTTGCCAGTTCATGAGTTTTATGGCTTTCTTGCCAGGAGCAACCAAAATACTGTGTTAATACTATGTTCTGAGATTTTCTTGTGGCATTTGGACACCAGTTGCCATGTTTTACCACTCATTTTTTCAATCACTGGCAATTATTGATAACAATAAGCAACACAATAAATATGTCGTGAATCTAGTAGGTGAGCAGAAGAGAGCTCTGAGCTCCTTTAAAGTTATCAGAACTCACCTCTGCCCTGTCACAGTGCTGGGGGTCTCAGAACAACCCTTACATGCTGTTTATTTGGTCACATTATTTGTGCGTGTTGGAAACATGTGGACAATCTCTTGTGTTGAGGTATTCTTCATTTGACCATGTCAGATGGTGTATCACTGTCAAAGCTGTTCATGTGATGTCACAAACATGATGTGATATTCCCGTTGTTTGTTTCTGTTTGTTGTTTTTTGTTTTCTCTTGCGCCTGAAGTGCAAATACAGTTTGGGAATCTAAGGCATACATTTATTTCTGTATACTTATCACATGACTGTTAAATCCCTCACACAAGAGATGTAAACACCAGTTCTATTCCTCCAGTCAATGTGAAGCAAAATGAGCTGCTCCCAGTGCTCATGGAGGAGATGCCTCACCTTCACATATCCCCCCATACGCTTGGGCGGATGTGGGAGCAGCAGATGCAGCAGGTGAACAGGCTGCACTCTCTCTCCTCCTCTCACAGCCGTCGCCGCAGCAAACTCTCCAGCCAGGTAGGATGTCAGCGCCGATGACCTCTAACCATCGTCAAATCCATCATGGGCTCTTATTAAGAACCCAAGGACTCAAATAAAACCACAGAGGCCAAAGAGCTGAACGTTTTGTTTCCATACTCCAAAAGGTACAATAAATAATCGTGTTATAAGAAAGGGGAAAATTGTGACAGCAAAATGCGACGCTTACTGGGCAGCAGATCAAATTAGCAGATGCAGCACAGCAGGACACTGGTTCAGCTTAACCAAAAATGAGACTGCTATGTTATTGAAATCTAAGAAGCAATCAATGGCCCTTTTTTAGCACCAAGTTTGACATCAATTATGTAATTTTTTCGACAATATTTGACTGTAAAATGACCACCTGCTAGTGTCCAAAGGAAGATATTGTAATGTCCCACAGCAAAGATTAAAACTGAAAGAACTATTAGTGAGTTACTGGAAGGTAGCCAAAGGTGTGGTTGCTTTTATTTATACAGTACGAGAAACGGTGCTGTCTTTGATAGTGACACAATGCTTTCCTCTGACATCATCTGACCCAATTCTGGTGTGTAAGCACAAACACAAATAAATGCATCTCATTTCCTGGTTTTAAGCAGCACTAATTGGTATGAGTCCATTCAAATTTTAATTTAGCTGGTTTTCCTATCCTTAATGATGTCAGTATTGAGAGCTGCTTAAAATGATAACTCACCCACCGGCTGTAATTCGCTATACTTCGCCACCTACAATAACAATCTCTGGAGTCTCCAGTCAGTCCCTCGAGAACTACATTCATAGCCTGAAACCAGAGGCTATGTTATACTACAATTAATATTTAGGGTTGAAAGTTTAGAGGCTGATTTTACTTGACTGTGACATCATCCAAAGTCTAAATTCCTGAGTGTCTTCCAGTTGGATGAAGCTCAGAAGAAACATGACCTGCTTGCAGGGATCATTCATAAAGAGCAGGAGCACAGCAGGCGTCTGGTGAGTGTTTGCGTCACACTCTCAGAGAAATACGCGGCCGAAGGCTAGCACTGTCCACCTGTCAGTGACAAGCAAAACCTTCACCTGTCAGAGGGACTTCAAAGAACGGATCCAGCAGCAGAAGCAGACCCAGAACAGACTGAGGGATCAGAGGCAGCAGGTGGCCCGGGCCAGGAAATACCACCAGGACTACCATGTCCAGCACCGCGCCCGCATGATGAGAGCACGCACCAAGGAGGAGAGGGTGGGTAGAGAAGGCATCTCACTGCTTTGCCTGATCACAAAGAGTTGTCTTGATTTTTAGATAAGTTCCCCAATGATCTATGAATTTCTGAGGTCAATGAGACAGAGGACTCACACATAACCACTGTAAAAATCATGTGATACTATCACAGCGGTCTGCAATGACATGATGACCGTGTATGTGTGTAGATGTTTCGGCAATTGTTTGAGGAGGGGTTGGAGGTACAGAAGCTACGGTTGAGGGAGCAGAGAGCCTCTGCCAAAGAGCAGCGACTAGAGCACCAGAGAAGACACCAGGACCAAATCAAATCCATGGAGAACTACTATAAAGACCAGGTAGTACACGCTCACCCGGTCAAATACAATAAGTCTGTTGTAATACCTTGAGTCCTTTTTACAAGCAAAATATGTAGAGTAACGGCCATGAAAACATTCTGAACAAAAGGCAGAATATGAAGCTGTAACCAAGCTGCATCCTATGTCATGTTTAGGAATACAATGTTACAAACGCTCTCCTTTTAGGGAAGGGTTTGTAAATTGACAGGTTTTTTTTTTCCAGAAAATATTAGATAAACGGGGTGACGCAGTTGTTAGCTTTTCTGCCTCACAGCAAGAAGGTCCCTGATTTGATTCTGGCAGGTGGCCTATCTGTTCGGAGTTTGCATGTTCTCCCTGTGTCCGCTTGGTTTTTCTCCGGCTTTTCCTCCTGTTTCCTCTCACAATCCAAAAACATGCTGCAGGTTGAATAGAGATTCTAAATAGCCCAGATGTGTGAATAAATGATTGAATTGTTGTTTGTCTCTATATGATGTGTGGATAAGAGAGTGAATGGTAGTATGTCTCTCGTGACCCTGGGTGCAAGATAAGCGGTATAGTCAGATTTATTTTCGTGGCACCAAATCACAACAGAGTTGTCTTGTGACACTTAAAATGTCGAGCAGATCTGGACCATGCTCTTGAAAATTATTTACAGAAAACTCCTCTTCCTTTTTGTGTTTCCCTTCAGGCGTAGCCACCGTGAATCAACCTCCTCCATCTGACCCTATTCTCTGTATCCTCATCTCTCTCATCAACTTGCTTCATGTCCTCTTTCACTACATTCTCTTTGACCTTCCTGCCTGGCAGTTCCAACTCCAGCATCCTTCTACCAATGTATTCACTATTCCTCCTCTGTACATGACCAAACTATCTGTTTGGCTTCTCTGACCTTCTCTCCAAAACGTCTAACATATTCTGTCCCTCTGATAGACTAATTCCTGACCCTATCCATCCTTGTCACTTCCAAAGAGAGCATCAAAATCTTCATCACTACTACCTCAAGCTCTGCTTCCTGTCTTTTCCTCAGTGCCTCTGTCTCCAAACCATAAAACATCTTTTTGTTCTCACCATTGTCTTGTATACCTTTCCTTTCATTATGGACTCTTTTATCACCCATTACCCCTGACACTTTTCTCCAACTGTCCCAACCTGCTTGAACCCATTTCTGCACTTCTTTTCAACCCCCTCCATTGATCTGGACCTCTACTGATCCTCTACCTTCTTTATCTCTATTCCCTGTAGCCCCATCATTCCACTTGTGTTCCTCTCATTCACACACATGTATTTGGTCTTGCTGTGATTAACCTTCATTCCTCTCCTTTCCAGAGTATACCTCCATCTCTCGAGATTTTCCTCCACCTGTTCCTTGCTCTCAATACAGGTCACAATGTCATCTGCGAACATCATGGTCCATGGAGATTCCTGTCTAACCTCATCTGTCAGCCTGATCATCACCACTGCAAACAAGAAGGGGCTCAGGGCTGATCCCTGATGTAGTCCTACCTCTACCTTGAACTCTCTCTGTCACACCTCCAGCACATCTCACCACTGTCTCACATTTCGCATACATGTCCTGCACCAGTCTAATATACTTCTCTGTCACTCCAGATTACCTCCTACAGTACCATAGTTTCTCTCTTGGCATCCTGTCATATGCTTTTTCTAGGTCTACAAAGGCAAAAACTTCTCTACCATCATTCTTAAAGCAAATACTGTATCTGTAGTACTCTTTCCAGGCATGAAACCATACTGTTGCTCATAAATGCAGAGTTTTCCTCTGTCTAGTTTCAATGACTCTTTCCCATAACTTCATTGTATGAGTTCATCAACTGTATTCCTCTATAGCTACCCCATTTCTGCAAATCTCCCTTATTCTTAAAAATGGGCACCATCACATTTCTTTTCGAATCCTCAGGGGTCTTCTCACTCTCTAAGGTCCTGTTGAATAATCCAACCAGAAACTCTACTGCTGCCTCCCCTAGACACTTCCACACCTCCACAGGTATATCATCAGGACCAACTGATTTTCCCCTCTTTGTCCTCTTCAATGCCATCCACACTTAGCCTTTATTGATCTCTGCTACTTTGTGGTCAACAGTAGTCACCTCTTCTACCCTTTGCTCTCTTTAATTTTCCTCATTTATCAGCTCTTCAAAGTGCTCTTTCTATCTTCCCACCACTCTTAGCATTTGTCACTGCATTGCCCTCTCTTATCCTTAATCACCTGAACCTGCTGCACGTCCTTTCCATCCTATCTCTCCGCCTGGCCAACCTGTATAAATCATTCTCTCCCTCCTTACTTTCCAACCTAAGATACAAGTCATACGCCCCTTGTTTGGTCTTTGCTATCACTACCTTTACCTTGCACTGCATCTACCTGTACACCTGTCTGCTCACTCCAGTCTCCTCAATGTCCCACTTCTTCGCTAACCTCTTTCCCTGTGTATAATCCTGCACTTTCTCATTCCACCTCCAATTCTCCTCATCTACTTTCCTTCCAGATGACACACCAAGTACTCTCCTACCTGTTTGCCTGATCACTTTAGCTGTGGTTGTCCAGTCATCTGGAAGTTCTCTCTGACCACCCAATTCCTCCCTGAAAACCATACAACACTCCTCCTTTTTCAGCTTCCACCACTCCACTTCGTCCTAGACTCTGCCTTTGTCCTCTTCATCTTCCTTTTCACCAGATCCATCCTATAAACTTCCATTCTATGCTGTATGGCTACACTCTCACCCACCACTTCTATGCAGTCACCGATCTCCTTTAGATTACATCATCTATACAAGATGTAGTCTACCTGCGTGCTCCTACCTCCGCTCTTACAAGTTACCCTATGTTCCTGCCTGTTCTGGAAACAGTATTCACCACAACCATTTCCATTGGTTGTGCAGAGTCTATCACCATCTGTCCCTCTGCGTTCCTATCCTGGATACCACACCTGCTCATCACTTTTTCATCACATCTATTTCCTGCACCAACATGCCCATTGAAGTCTGCACCAATTAGCGATCTCTCACCTCGGGGGATATTCTGCATCACTTCATCTAACTCACTGCAGAATTTTTTCCTTCTCTTCTGACTCACATCCCATCTGTGAGGCAATAGCCACTAACAACATTGAGCATCACACCTTCAATTTCTATCTTCAGACTCATCAGTGTTTCTGACATTCCTTGCACCTCCAGACAATTCCTAACAAACTCTGACTTCATTTGTCTTCCTATTGATACTTTGATAATACAACTTAAAACCTGCCCCTGAGCTTCTAGCCTTGCTACCCTCTGCGTCTATCTGTGCTTCGGTCCAACTCAGAAAGACACTGGCTGCATAAGTGATAAATGAGAGAAATTCTGACTTAAACTATTTAATTTGTCAACTCAGTCAATGATCACGGAACAGTTCAATGTGTGGAGGTTTTAAAGAAAAATTTAAAACGCCTCACCTTTTTTTCTGTTCCTTTTACTGTCAGTCCGGATCTACTAGCGGGACATTTCTACCTGCCCTCTAAATGTTCTGATGCAGCAACATGAACAGTTTGCATCATGGTTTCATTACCTTTCCTTCCAGTTTTCAATACTGGCTGAGAAACTGGCACAGGAGCGACAGGAGATCCAGATTCGGAAAAAGGCCCAGGAAAAGGTAAAATAAATAAGACTTTGGAATCCTTTAAGACTCCTGCCACAAGAGTTAATGATCTTGGCTGTCAAAATGAATGTGCTTGAATCTGGGCTGTGCCGCAGGCTCTGATCAAGATGAAGCGAGAGCTGCGATCCAGGATGGAGCGCGAGATCGGAGAACTTCAGAAGATCATCGTCCAGAATGACGAGGACGACTTTTTTGTGGATCTGGAGGTGGAGCGGCTGCGCAGGCGGGTCCAGACAGCTTCCTTCCAATACAACACTAGCTACCTGCACTGACCCACAGACTCGATCAAGACTAGATTTACTTCCAAGTTACTTTGGACGGCTAAAGGTACGACATTGTGACTTCTGGCTTTTGCCCTTATGTCAGACATTTGCACAGAAGAGTATTCTGCACCGTAAGAACTAAAACAACGTAGAACACCACAATGAACTGAACACACTTCAACAAAATGTAGCTTTTTGCTAATTTAACTCTTCCTTTCACCTGAGCTGCTATTCATGAAGATGATGACACATAGGACCTTCCTCCGTGGGTTTTAGTAATGGAGCAAAATGAACTGAAGAGTGGTTCCTGGGTTGTGCTGTTAGGACGAGTGATATTATGTTCCTCCTTTTGCCAAACCGAGACCACAGATGCAAATTGCAAATGTATATAAAACACTGACAACATTTTTATCTTTCCCTTTTACATCAGATGTCTTCCTTAAATGTTTTAAAATGGCTCCAGAGGATTATTTATTTTCTAACTTAATGGTGTTTTCAGTTTTTAACTCACCCAGTGTTGTGATTTCTCATCACTGGGGCTAATGAATGATAATCAGTCTTTCTAATCCAGCTCCTTTGGATTTGTGTGTAACTGTAGTTGGGCCAGCTGAAGTCTGTTAGATGTTTGTGAATGGTGTACGGGGAAACTCTCTGCTCCAGATGAAGCCTCAGAAAGTCTGTTTCATAGCTTCAAATGACAGATGACAACACTCCAGCAGCTGAGACATTATGTATTTTGTTGGAAAGAAAGATGTAATTGAAGGCAAAGTCTTAAACATCTTCCATCCATAGACCCTAAGAGCACAGTACACTACAACTCAAGTGAACAGATGAAAACAAAACTGAAAGGTTAATAGACCTATGCTGACCTTGTTAAACTCAATAAATCGCCACCCCTCCCCCATTTTCTAATTTAAATTGTTCCCACATCTATCAGCGGTGTGGGGGGAAAAACAGCTACAATGTGCCACTGAAACGTTTGAGCCAAAAAAGAAAGAAGCCACAACTAAGACGATTACAGCGAGAACATTTGACAGATCTGAGCTCAGCTTTGATGCAGAAGTAGGAATTCTCAGCTTGGTCTCAACCTGAAGAACCACAGCAATAATCCCACACATCTTACCGTTGAGGATACCAGAAGATATTGCTCAGACGGGGTTGTGCTCCATCCATAAAGAGCTCGAAAGAGACTGGGACGTCCCCCAAAGCTGGAGTTCTCCTTGAACATGTTTGGACCAAAAGGCACTGCAATAATTAAAACACTGAGTACTGATTTCATACGGAATGAAAATACACTTTGCCCTCTTCTATTAAATGTGCTGTCAACTTGTTTCTGGCATCATGATTTGTGACACTGAATGAAGAAGGCAGAATTTAAACTGTTAATTCATTTTCATCTCTGACTGTTTCTCACTTTGCTGACTTTTGGCTAAAAGCACCCTGCTTGGCTTAACTTATTTGTCAGGACCCATGTTATTGCTTTCCCTTGTGAGTTTTTGAAAATGAATATGAGTCTGAGGGTTTCAACAGCTGGAAACAAGGTGCCACTCTTTATTTTGAAACTGTACATTATAGATTTCACATTTTAATTTGATTGGGATAGAAAATGAAACATCTGAATGCGGTAGAATTTTACAAAGACAATTAAACATACATGTTTCCACTTTCATCACAGGGGGATAGTTTTCTTGTAGTTGTACAACGAGTAATTGTAAATAGTCATGGAATTTCTGCTATTTGGAAAATAAACAGAATTAGAGGAGAAAGATGATCATTACATAGCAAGAAATAATGAAAATCAGTGTATGTCTATCCAAGCCAATAATCTTTACCAGATAATGATAGGATGTGGATGCACACAACAAAGATATTGACCATGATTTGATAGTTAAAAAGAAACATCCCTGATTTGACATTAGATGATATTTGATAAATCACAGCCTGATCTGAACCTACAAGCCAATGCTGGGAGAGATGACAACAACCATCCATGTTACTAAGAAGGAACATTGAATCTGGAACAACCTCCATTCTAAACTCACTACTTCATGCGCACACATGGCAAGCAGGGGCACCAGGAGCCCATCTGGAGTGATGGATGACATCAGTAGGAGCATGAAGAGGTACAACACGCAACCAACATCCACAGCTTTGGGAACAAACAACAGATGTGGATGAGCAGAATCTCGGTAAAACCGCCGTTCCTGCTTGCTTTCCATGAGTTGCAGGTTCTGCACAAATCCAGACACCCATTCCTGCTCAGTCGTTGTCACCCTCCAGCAGGTTAGTCCACTCCCGGTGGCTGTTGCAGAAGCAGCAGGCCTGGTGAACCACCAGCTTCAGTCCAGTTACACGCTTACCGACTGTGCACGGCCTGTTGCATTTCCTACATGACCTGAAAAGTTGAAGGATGCATTCCTCATCGACGATGAACTCCGCAGAGCTGCAGGAGTCAAAACAAAAAGCTGTCAGTCACTTTGTGTTTATCAATAAGCCTGGTTTTGGATTACAAATGAGAATCTTGCCCCTTCACATTAAAATAAACTTTGTCACTGTATTCTTCTTACCTCCCCAAATCCACCAGGTAATGTCCATCGCCCACGCTCAGCGAGGTGCTGAACTCTTGATCTTCGTCTTCAGCATCTGTATCTGTATGGTTTATTCAAACTGTCATGTATTGAATTCTCAAGAAAACAATGGCCAAGATTGAGCCGCAGACAAAATGATTCGACATCAAGCTGCCTCACCTCTGCTTCCGTTTTGTTCAGACAGCTGTGTTGTCCAGCCTCTGTCTTCTTTCTGTATTTGACCGGCAGCATCCCTTGTCCCGCTCCCCTAAAAATTAACAACAAATTTACAGTCCAGAGCTTCAAACTACATGTTTTAAGTCACAGCTGCTTTTAATGCACTCAATTTCATTACGTTACGATGATACAAAAATCAAAAGCTGCTATTTTTGTAACGAATAACTCAAAGTTTAAACGTTTGCAGCACAAAGAATATAAATTGCTGAAAAGAATGTAAAACTAAGAAAAAAAAAAACCATCTAGAAATACAAGATTTTGTACCGTCAGCCCAACTTACCATATCGGCGTTCGGAGGCAGGACACCAGGAGAGGCCCTCGTTTCCTGGGCTCCGTCTCCAGAGCTCATGTCCGGGCGTCCAAAATGTAATCTGACATTGAGCAAAAACACAAGAGGGCAAAGTGCTAAGTTCTTTAACTTGAACTCTTTGTAATGTTCCCACATTTAGCTGCTAAAAAAGTCAAATATTCTTTTTTAATTACTACAAATACGTTAAAAACAATCTATAATGATAACTAAATGAGTCAGATTGTCACAGACTTTCCAGGGAGATTTATACACACAGGTTTAGCTCCTGGCTGCTAAGGCAAGTTCTTGATATATCTGTTCAAAGATATAGAAAGATATCTGTTCAACACGTCGAAACCTATAAGCATAAAAAGTCGAGGGCCATTTTAACTACCAAAGACAGATAGGTGATATTACACGACAAATCATGGTCGTTGTTTGTTGTGACTGGCTGAAAAGTGATGCGCGCACCTTGCAGGTGCTGATTAGCTTACCAAATGAAACTATCAATATCTAACTATTTCGATAATGGCCTGTAACAATTACCGAGCGTCTGTTAAACTAATGCTAGAGAAAAGTATTTGTACCTACACGTTCAGGTTAACCGGTCAAGTCATTTAACCGCTCTTCGGAGTTTCAAGTTCTATGTTTGATTTGCGAGGCGGTGTCATTCTCCTTCTTCTGTTCATTTACGGCAGACCCGGTGACAGTAGATTAGCGCTGCGCACTCTGGTGGCGAAGAAACTGCAATGCAGCTCCTTCTCTTCACCCGGCGGGTATCAAACAATACGATAAAAATCGGAATATTTGTGGTTTTAAACGAGCGTAATTTCTGATTGTAAAGCAGGACCAATGACCCATACTAAATACCTAACGGATCTCCCAATCCCTGTTTTTTCCCCAAATACTTAAAATGCGATACAAAATGTTAGGATTACATCCAAACAAAGATCGTTGACCATTTAGTTTTAAAAAGCATCCTCTAAGAATAGATAAAATAATCATTAAGTCCTTAAAGTGAACAAATATTGGGAGTAAATTTTTTTTTTTTTAAGAAAAATGTATCAACAATCCAGTCAGCTGTGCTGTAAATGTACACAGGAACAAGTATGACTTCATCCTGTGAAGCTGCATTGAAGGAAAGACACATGAGCCTGATCTCTCATCAGGATCACACAAATCCAAAGTCAGAATGTAGCCTTCAAACTGGGAAAAGTTACACTTAAATAATACAGCAATGCAAATATTTATATAAAACATAATGCTGTGAAGTCCAAACAGCATAGTTTTATTGCTCCTCTTTTTGCAAGGGTACAAGAAGTTTATTTTGATTCTTTATTGTCCTTATGTACAGGTGTCAGTTACAAGCTCACAGAGCAGCTGATGTGAAAAACTATGAATACATGTACTGAAATAATAAATACAAAAAAAGGGGAAAAGACTTGATTTCCAAAAGAGGAAAGTAGAGAATTAAACATGGGTCTCCTAAAAATAAAAATCAATTTTGTAATCAAATCCCAAGTAATTTACAAGCACCCAAAATCACACCTGTGAATTTGTAGTGAAGTTGGAGCAAAAAAATGAAAGGGGTGGGGGGGGACCCAAAAAATATACTGTGGCTCGTAACCAATTCAACACTGAAACAAACACTTCAGCTAATCTGAAGCCCAATTGACAAGATACCTGCGAAACTGGGGATGCGGAAAGTGAGACTGACTGTCATCTGGAAGCCCTCAATCCCCAAAACGTTTGCGATGAAGACTGAACCAGCCAGGAAACGTGGTATATATCATGATCAGACATTGACTGTGTACACTGGGCTAACATACATGTGAGGCTTATCAAGAGCACATATGTGTTTGTGAGAGTGTAAATGAATCTACATAAAAATCAGTCCATTAACTATTTGGTAAATAGAAGGAAGTTTCTGATTATAACTTGGGAGTCCAAGTATGCATAATGTGAGCACATAAGCCTTGTATTCTGCCAGTCTGGTTATTAAAGAAAAAAATATTTCGGACGACAAAGATAAAGACCACACTTTTGATAGTTTTTTTTTTTCTCTTTTCCTGGTCTCCTGACTACCATAAATTAAATCAACAAAAGCCCGAGTATCGAGTGACATACTCTCAAAGTCTGACAAACCTATGGCTGCAAAGAATGCAGGCAGTAAACATACATAAAAAAAAAAGTTTTCCAATAGTAATAATAATGCAAATAAATAGGTGTTTTCTTTAGAGCATCCATTCATACAAAGAGAAAACAGTTGCACCTCATTCACACTTGCAGTTCTGAAGATCCGAGGTCACTGACAGCAAAAAGTCTACCTGGAATTTTTTGGAAAATGAGTTGCAAACCGACTGGATGTGAAACATTACTGTCCTTCGTGGAGTTTGGCTTTCAGTGGAAAAAAAGATATCCAGATGGGAAAATGATTAAATAAAAAAAAAAAAAAAAAAAACGCTTGAAACTGCCACGTTGTGTCATAGATTTATAAGACATGGCCTCCGAAATATAGTTTCCATTGAAACCACATTAACCCTCCTAACACACCATCCTAATAAAAATAAAAGACATCACACACAACTTCACCTGAGAATGCAAAGAGGTCTGAGACAGACATCAACATGCTCGCATTTACATTGAACAGAAAGAACAAGCAACAATATACAAAATAGCTATGTTTGTACATATATACTCAAAAATTACACGTGTATAGATATGTTTTAGTTTGTATATGTCTAATGTAGTTGTATATCAAATGAAACATGATTTCTTTTTTGATCTAAGGTGAAGAAAGCACTCCTGCCATCACTGCTCCGTTTGTAAAGTGCTCCATAATCAGAAAAGAGGAATATTTCTGCATTTTATAAATTTGAATATGTGGCTGGAACTAGACGTCAAGCCTGGTCCCTGGTTTGCTTTGGGGTTTTCCCACCCCACATACGTGATCTGACAAAAGGAGCTTAAAACATGCATCCTTATTACAGCTAAGATAGAAGTGTTTAATTTAGAGAAAAGGAAGACAAACCAGGCTTAAGAACTCTGCAGCGTCAAATTCATAATCCTGCATGTAGAGATGAAAAGGAATTTCTTCTCAGAATGTCAACATTCCTTGCATACGAACACATTTTTACACACATGCAGAGAAACCGATTCACACAGGCGCTGCAGCACCACTGTGCCATGACCTAGAGGAAAAATAAACTTAAGATTCATACCTTCTTCAGAGTCACTCCCTTATTTTGATCACCACAAACACACAAACATCAGACCAACATCCAAGTCAGTGATCCATTTGAAAACAATATATTGCCTATTACACCATTCTATAATTACACAATGACTGGTATGAACTTTGGACTGATTAACTAAATATTCACTACAATTAAACAAAATGACTTTTCAAAAAAAAAAAAAAAAAAAAAAAAGGGGCACAAAGCATTTTAAAATCAAATCCCCCTAATATAAAAAGCAGTAAACTGAGGTAGGATGAACTTGTGGTGCTCCAACAAGATGAAGCTCAACAACTCTGTGGCCGTGAGGGTTGGAAGGTGTATTGGTTTGAGGTTCAGATGGCTACCACGGGCAAGATATGGCTACCTGCAGAATATATTTTTAATAACTCAGTAGCATTACATAGCGCAGTTCAATCTGTTGCAAGAAAGGAAAAATAGTGACTAATTTTAAATATAGTGATGATTTTTCTTTTTTTTTTCTTTTTTTAAGATGATGAGCTGCTTAGCCCCCTGGCTGATTGGGAGTTTAGGTGTACGCCATTCACCATTTGTGTTTCTGACAGCAAATGGAACTGAATCGCTGAAAGTAAAACTGGCCACTTAATGATGCAACTTTCAAAAACACTTAAAGAAACGCTCATTTGCGGTTTGCGTTCCTCCTTTAACTCAAAAAGTACACCAAAGAAACAGTACGGAAGTGAAGAGTAGAGATGACGGTGAGAGAAGAGGAAGACGGCGGGCAGGTCAAAGATGCACTGGTCGGCCGACAAACGGACAGTGATGGTCTGAGAGTCCTGAACACATTTACGCACAGGCGTGCACGCTTCAATGCAGCTCATTCCACGGCAAAGCCACAGGTCTCCTCGATTGCTGTAAGCAGCTTGTCATACAGCTTGTCGTAGCTCTCGTAAGGTGGAATGTCAATCCGGTTGAAGCTGGAGGGAGAAAGTATTGGCATGAATAAAATAATATGTGCATCAAAACATGCTGCTAGAACATAGCTATATTCAATCATATAACAGTCACATGTTTATAGACATTATGACATGTCGTTATGTCTAATGATATTGATACATATATACCAGGTATGTGCTTTGGGCAAATTGTTTGTGTTGGCATCAATCTGGTGAATGGTGAATAGTCTGGGGCCTGCAGCTCCTGCAGACGAAACACACACAGGTTTTCAAGGCAGGAGATCAGCATTGATGCACAACATTCTTACAGGGTATGTAACACATTCAACAAGTGAACAGGGCCTCAATCTTCCCTTTAAAAGTAAAACAAAAGTCTGAGTCACAAGTACATTTTTGTTTTTCAGTTTTTCCAAAAAGAATCGAGGGAGTTTGATACCCTGTAATGCCTTGAAGCCTTGCAGCGGCACACGGGAAGATCCAGTAACAAACTGCAGCAGCCGGGCGCGCCTCTCCTCGTCAAACGACTCCACAGCTTTCCAAAACCATTTGACGATGTTGCTGTCGGGGGTGCAGTGTTTCAGTCGAGTGTTGGACTTCCAGTCGGAGACGTCAATCTTCCCCAAGCCACATACGATCAACTACAGGGGAGGATGAAGAAAGAAATGTTAGCTTGCGTTTGACTTGAAAATATACAGAATAGTACACTTCATAAAATAATTGTACATTTGAAAAAATACAGAAAATACTTTTCAGACGAAAAACGGAATATATACAGGAGATCTTTTGGATTCTGAAATAGCTTTTACTTTCGTACTTCAAGTTCCTTTTCATCAAAGGACTTGAGCAGATGCTGGGGGATAACCTCATTGAAACCTTTCTGCAGGGCCAGAAACTGAGCCTCTATACCATGAAGGAAACGCCAGTTCACATACAACCTGCAGGGAGAAAAAACATAAAAAGATATTTAGATTTATCACTCTGACACAGACTTTGGCTTGGCAAATACTACAATACAACTGTCGACTTTGGGGCGGATTTTCCCAATTCAACAGTAGTGTGGAAGCACAAAAGACCCTGTAATGTGATTTGTGAATAAACAGTCTTGAAGGCTCTTTGGTTTGAATTGCAAAAAGGACTGAAATCTAGCTGCAGCCTGGTGGAGACAACTAGACACCTACTCATTCTCAACTTTTGGTGAAAGAAATGTAAACAATGGTAATTTCAGCCACAGTTTCTGCAACATATTGCTACAACCAGCTGAAGGACTGTGTCCTCAAATGAAGTCTTGTTTGATCTTAAGGTTTTAAGATTCCGAATCTGCCACTGAGAAACCCAGTGTCTGGATTCTATTATGGTTTATTATGGTTATGGATTGCCTGAATTCAGTTTTGAGTTTCTGCATGTCACAATGCATACCTGACATATTCTTTCTTGGTGTCCTCTGTGACGGGGATACTCTTTCCATTGGGTTTCAGCTCATGTTGGATGATCTCTCCATATGCATTGTGCTCCACGCAGAAGGTGTGGTCAAGGACACCAGTGATGTCATTGTCCCTGAAAGGAACAAGGAGGAGAAGGGGGGAGGAAGAGGAGGATCAGAGCAGAAAAATATTGGGTGAACAAAAAATGGTAGTAGTTCTCAGCATCAGAAGAAATGTCTGTTATTGATTTAAGCATATTAATATTTGGGCAAAGAAAAAAATATACAATCGATAATCGGTAAAGTTTATAATCTTTGATTTAATGTGATCACTGGGATGACATGAGCACCTAGTGTTTGATATATGATATCTTGTTTGGAATGAAAAAAACGGTACCCCCCTCAGGAAAAGGTCAAAGGATCACTTCATAAAGGAGAGGTTTTCAGGCTGGTAACACAGCAGAGGGCGCCACAATGGTACTGAACAGTACAAATTCATTTTGCAAAAGCAAAGGGGTGGGTTTCATGTTTGTCATAACATTCAAAACAGTGCAGCGCTTCTTACTGTATTTAAGTATCTTTTATTTGAAATCCCCACCTATTCATACCTTGGCTTTCTTTCACAGTTTTCTACATCAGTGCAGATGTCTGTATTAGGCTCTTCACTGTTGAGCTTCTAAATATGTTCAGTAGTTACATCTGAAGTGCTACTTGTAAAATTATTCTTCGTTTCTAAGTGCTTAGTACTTTGGCCATCTCTTCTTTCCAATTGTGTAATTGACATTTTGTTTCTCAGTCTGAGCTGACTCCCTCAAATTCAAAGCACGTGCTTGAAACTAACACAGGGGATGACTTTGATTTTGAGTAGCTAAAAGTGACTTAGCAGGGGGGTACCAACATGCACAAAGTGAGAACACTTTGTGAGCATCACATCATTAACTGAAAAATCAGTACTCATCATCATGGTTTTCAAGAGTCTGGATTAAAAGAAAATAACCATAAATGTATCATTTTGTGCTAAAAGTAGGTTTCCAAAAAATGAAAGGAAACTAAAAGTAAAGGATATCTTGCTACTACTGTGAAAATATGTCAAATGTAACATGTGAAAAGTATAAGAGCTCACAACTAGTTAACCCTGGTTGATTTCAATTTAGTGAGGGGGGCCATAAAAGGGAAAGTGTATTCTTTGTAACGTATGAGCTAAAATTTCTGTTCCACTTTGGGTTAGATTCCTGAAATTATGCTGGTAAAAATGCATTCACAGCCTTTTGTAGAAAACTTTCACTTACTTAAGTCCTTAAACATTCTAAACAGGTTTGATCAAGGTTTAACTTTTTCCGTCTGAGTACTACTTCTCTGGTATAGTGAGCTGGCTTGTAACACAAATGTGCAACATTTACAAAATAGTAGGTGACCTGAATATTTAAGTCTTACAGGATCCAGACCAAGCTGTTGTGAAGGTCAGGGTCGACTGACTCCATGTCGTCCAGGGTGATGGGTTTTCCTAACAGCTGTTTGTAGAAGGGTAGAGTGAATCCTCCATCGATGTAGTGGCCGTGGAATACTGCCATGCCCATGATACGGCCCACAAAGTGGAAGTATGACAGATGCTCCTACAAAACATTATAAAAAACAATCTACTCACTTTCATTCTAAATATTAAAAGGCCTCTTTTGTTCTTCTAACTTGAATGTTGCCAAGCTTAAGTTTATCATGTTTGTTACTTGTTTGGACGAGACAGCATCCAGACAATATCAAACCTCCTTCTGACTAACATTATCCTGTAAATTCATTATGATAAACTCTAAACTTTATTACTATAGCTCTTCGGTCAATTAAACTGATGTCATGTGATATTGATCTTGAAAAGTGATTACATCTGTATTTGTAAAACAGAATTTGTAACTCTGTAATTGGTTACATAACTATGCCAAATATCAATTTGTATATCTGTCAAAGTAAATCCTTCCTACAGGATTGACAGCAGAGTCGGGGTTAATCTGCAGTGTGTAGATGTCATCTCTTGAGTACTGGAATAGACCATAGTAGGGGTTCAGCATCTCATGGGACAGCAGGTACAGCCATTCCCTAATGAAGAAAGACACATATAATGAGGAAAATGTTCTTAAAAGGATTACTTACTGTTTTATTAAGTGACATTTGAAATTCCTGAAGAAATGGTTAGAACATCATGAATTACCTTGCCACCCCACCATAATCCAGCCCCTCTTCTCCTCTGAATTTGATCATTAGTCTTTTCCAGAGATCCTTCGGACGCATCTTCATCACTTGTCGGTATGACTCCTATGGATTAAACCATACAGATGGTTACTGCAATAGAAGGGAGGTTTACATAAAAGCAAACACTTGAAACCAGAGATCCCAAACCACCGGTTCATGAGTCATTTAGTAGCAGGCAGCACAGTTTTTGCTTTTCCTAGTTTCTTTTTTCATGTCATGATGAATGAGACGCATGTTTTACTTTGAAAAATGAAAGGCGTATGTCCCAATTTAAGGGGGGGGCGTAGCGCAGGAGGTAGAGCGATTATCTTTGAAACCAAACCTTCCTGGTTCGATTCCCCGCTCCTCCTAGTGTGTCGAAGTGTTGTTGAGCAAGACACTGAACCCCTAACTGCTCCCCTGGCACTGGTAAGACAGCAGCCAATTGCTCATGGTTCATCCCTGATGGGTTAAATGCAGAGAACGGATTTCCCCAAGGAGGGATTAATAAAGTATACATTAAAGTATACATTAATTACATCCGTCCGTCAAGACGCTTCTCTTGGGCATATGACACATTCCTCCAAAAATGGAGCTCATAAGCTAGTAAAAGAAACTAGGAGATGCCCCTTCCCTTTAACAATTAAAGATTTCCTGCACATGGTGAGGCGTGACAGACTGTCTGAAATATGTTTTCCGATTATATTAGAAACCTTTCAGAATGATTATATCTTGCTTTAGTTTGAACTGTTATGACACTCCACATTGTTTCCTTTAAATCTACTATACAACTGACCATTTACACAGGCTACAACTGTCTTACGAGAAAGAAGTCCCTATAAATTCTCCGGAAAAATCAAACTCCAAACATAAATAACTAAGTGCTTGTGATTACCATAATCTAAGAAATGTGTGCGTGCGTGCGTGCGTGCGTGCGTGCGTGCGTGCGTGCGTGCGTGCGTGCGTGCGTGCGTGCGTGCGTGCGTGCGTGCGTGCGTTTGTGTGTGTGCCTGCGTGCCTGCGTGCCTGCGTGCCTGCGTGCGTGCCCGGGCGCCCGTGTGTGTCTTTGCGTGCATGCACATTTTAACAAATCCCTATTGGATGAAAATCTTATTAGCCAGCTTGGGGGATCAAATTTCCTCAACATTTAAAAAAATAAAAAGGCGAGGTGGAGTTTAATTGTATTGATATGATTTTGCTTCCAATTCATTTTGGAATACACCCTATTATACCACAAACTTTCCTACACTGAGGTTATTTGAACACATTTTTACTGTCTGTCCTTCCATCTTATCTTTTTTGAAAATGAAAGGTAATTGTGGTTTTTGATCTGTCTCCCAAGTAACAGAGTGCTCTCCCAATCTCACTGTATCTCATCTCGACTTGTGAAGGGTTTATCAAAATTTACAAATGCTTTTTTGTTTTGATAAGCCTTAGCTCACGTTAATTTAGAACATCAATGGCTACTTACATTGGTGTGCTCTGTGATTTCTGTTTTTGTCACTATTGTTAGTCACAACTATAATTTTGTCGAGCCAGCCTTGTGCTATTTATTGTATATCTGTTCTAATTTTGCATGTATTTTCTATATTCCTTTAACTGCAGTGGTCGTTTGATGGGAGGAAATTGGTGTAATAGTAGATTTCTATCTGTCTTGATAATCACGAGTTTGTCTTTCTTTATTGAATCTTTTCACCAATTATGTATAAAATATCCAAACAGACAGTGAATGTGTTTTCTTTTTGGATTACATAAGAATCAACTAATTTGAGTCCAGAGACTCAGAGGCTCTACCGCAGTAAACACGGAACTGCTGCGACTGTGACAGCCTGACAGATCTGGGCCGCACACAGAGGCCTGTAAATTGCTACAAAACACATACAAGAAATTGTTAATTTGAAAATGTATGAGGTTCAAAGTTTTGAAAGACAGTAGGGCCTGGAAGTCAGGGACTCAGGATGGTGCTTCGTGATTTCGCTTTTTTCATTTTTTCGAACAGTGGTTGATTTTGGGTCATGGGTTGACCTTAAATTGTGTGTATAAGATTATGATGTATTTTGATTGAACTGTACACTAAATCGAGGTATTCGTGTTTTTATGAGAGGTTACACGTTGAAATGATGATAAATCATAACACACGCATGTACGTCATCGTAAGAGAACACCTGAAGTCTATTGTACATGTAAAGTTGAGTGCGGTCATGACCACGGGTGGCCGACAGGGCGAGTTCCTGTGTGAGAACCTTAAGTGGATCTGCAGGGTTGGTGTTTCACACTTTCCCCTTCCACAGCTGTCACATCGAAGGAGGATGAAGTCATATTTTTAATTGCTCAACTTGAAGTTATGAAGTTATGTCTGGCCCAAAATACTTGCCACCGCTGCCTTTACTCCTTTCCTTACCCCCTCCTTCCCACCCTTCCAATCTCCTCAACTGCTGAAATCATCTAGAAAGAATGCCTCGCCTGGGTCGAACAAATGATTACGAGAGCAGGAGAAGTAGACGGAGGAGGAGAAGAAAAGGAACAGAACAAGTTTTTGAGGTGTTGTGAAGGCCTTAATACTCTGGTTTTCCCTGGAAATCATAAAGTGGTTCTGAGTACTGGTTCTGTGCGGCCCCAGGCCATATTCTGGTGCACATCGTAAACAGGGTGAAAAAATGCCAGTAAAAAGCAAAGATGTGGGTTTGTGAGCATTCTTTTATTGTTTTCATAGATGTCTTGAGTTTGCTGGTAATAATGCAATCCCCTTTGGGCCACATGATGATTTTATACATCATACACAATATGGTAAATTTGGTTGTCTTTAGTTTTATTTTCATGGCAAAATCCTATCAGAAGTTATATGTAGGCTTGCCATGCATATCTCAACTCATAGTGACTTTTATGTGTCTTTTAGGAGCATGATTGACACACCAAGAAGACCACACTAGGTTACTATGTGGTGCAACACTGCACATGATAGGATAGTCTTCAATTGAAATGTGCATTTTTGCTTTACCTCAAATATCTCCTCACGGCAGACCTCGATCCGGCAGTGGCCAGCCTGGGGCTGTTGCTGAGAAAGTTCCTGACGCAGGGTCTTCAGCTTCTGTACCAAGTCTCTCTTGTATTTTGGCACTGTCAGGCACTCTGCCTCTTCAGGCAGCTGGGCTGGTGACAGAGCTTGCTGTAGGCCCCCAGGGCCCCCCTGGCTCTTCAACGGAACAGGATGACTACAGGAATAAGGTGGATGGGAAGAAAAGTCAAAAAGAGGAGTGGGAAGTGTAGGGGTAGTTGGGGCAAATTGAGGAATGAATGGATGAGTGAAGAAAGAAATTCAAATGTCCACATGACAAATTATACTCAAAGAAATTTCAGGGCAGTTGTTTGTAATGGGTAATTTCAACTTGGTCCGAAGCAGATGTCTACCCTCACATACAAATCAGGAAGGTTAATGTTTTCCCCCAGAAATGCGATGTCTACAGGTGGTGGCACCAGATTTTATTGACTGGGATAGAAGAAAAAGGGACAAGTCCTGTTGGGAATTCCCCAGCCTATTCCATCTGAACCACTTAGCTGTGGAGGTCTGTAAGAAATTCCCTCTCTACACAGAACCTCTTTAATCCTCTCAAGAGTGCCAAGACTGAGCAAATGTGATCCAGACCTGTAGACAAGCTGATCCTTTGACCAAGCGATAAATAATACAAGTGGGAAAGAAAGAAAAGCATATAAACCAAGTTCAAGGTGGGACACATCATCAAAGCATGGATTTGCTGTGATGCCATTCAAAGCTACATGCATGTATAACTTATCCGTCCAAAAACCTTCCAAACTAATTAATGTTCAAACATTAAAAAAATTCCCCAAGAATAAACATTTCAATCCACCTCTGTACTATGTGAAGATTTTAAAAGGAGCAGGCAAGCTTCCTATCTACATATTTTTATTTAGTGTGGATTCATTTTTTTAACATTTTTCTAAAAAATTATCTCAATCGCTGTCTGTCATCAAGCCATTGACTTCTATAACATTTTGACTTTGCCTTTCCCTGAAGAAGAGGACAGCCAAGGTAGACCATCCAACCAGTGGAGCTGTGACAGTACATTTTTAATTACCGTTCTCTGAAATGTCATTTTTGTTTCCATAAAAATGACACAACAGGTATTGTTGTCTGCACTACAATCAATGATCTGGTCAGTGTGAATTCCAACCACAACTCAGTTTATTTTTGCCAGGCCAACCATATTTTGCAAGTCAGGGCTAAGTGCTGAAAGGGCGAAAGCAGTGAGTTATCCCTGTTGGTCAATGAACAGAATTAACTCTTGACTGTAACCTCATGTACCCTTTTTACTTGACAATATATATGTATTATATAGATCTACTGTATGAGTGCCAACATGGTCAGCTTCTTAGTTCAGGCATCCTCCAGCCCTGACTGCGGTAATGGTGGTGAGACGCCTGGGTGGGCCATGAAAATCCACCTCTCACTTCAACAGGACAGCAGCCTTCATTATCTTGTGTAAAGATGCTGAACCAGCAGAAAGCTACTTTAAAAGAAGTTACTGTCCTCCACTGGGAGTGGAGTGTTGAGACTGGTCAAACAAAGACGGCACACCATGAGCCCTATTCTTAGTATTTAAAGGAAAGGGGAGGCCTTCTAAGGTAGCAGTATTTAGCCACCCACTTATTCCAACACTTCTTGTACACTTGGTTTCTCTGGTTCAGTGGGTTGAAAAAAAGCCTTCATCTATTTGGACCTTCCAAGCTAAACGGGTACCGTGTTTCGCCAGTCAATCCCTGTATAATCACATCCATTGCTATTTATTTTTTTGGCATGGTCTGGGGCTCCAAGCATGTCAAAGAAAGGGTAAGACTGTAGCAGTGCAGTCCTGAAAACCACTTTAGGAAGGAGGAGGGAAAGAAAAGATGCCCTTAAAACAAAATGGAATGAGTTGCTTTTGGCTGGGAGGCTCAAGAACCATATAATAAAGTGTAATTTCAGCGAATTTTTCTTCCGAGGGCACAGTGTAATCAAAAATATGTTTTGAAATAGTTCGTCTCCAGTTACTTGAGAAGTCAAGCCCTGCATATTTGATGGCAAATATAGAATATATCAAAAGACTAAAGCTGAAACTATGCAGAGCTAAAAGAGAGGAATGGCTACTTTGCTGGTGACAGCATGTATGAAATATGATGATTAGGTAGAAATATAAACTTTCAAACCCGACATAAGAGCCAGATGATATTATTGTTATTTTAGAGTAAAGGGAGCAGGGGGAAAAGAGCTGGAGAAGCCAAGAACCCGAACTGGATCACCTGCACCTGAACTTGCAGAGTCATGACTGTGCTCCATCCTCTTTCTGTGTCTGGAGGGAGACAGGATGTGTGTAGGGGGTCAGAGAGTGCAAGCACAAGAATGTCTGTGTGTATTAGAGAAATTGTACTTGCTTCTTTTTCACGTGTGTGGCACAGCTGGGCTGTAATGAGTGTTGAGTAGGTGTGTTGGTGTTAAAGCTGCACAAGCCACCCCACCCACTTTAGCCCCTACCCCACCCAGAGAACCAAAGGGCCCTTTATGAGTCTATCGGCTTAGAGTGTCACACAGTGCCAGCTCCAAACATTCACTGCCTTAAAAGTACGAGAAGTGGACCAAACAATGTTTTCTGTTGCTGACTCTACAGAACACACAGTCAAGTGCCTAAACTATTTACTTGAATATATGTCATCTACATAGTGCTGCCTGATCCAAAAGCACAAGAGGCAAAGAAAGTAAAGGAAAACAGTCATAATTGAAGATTTTGAAATGATGTGATGATTCCACTGCTTATGGCCATTTCACCAGCTCCGTAAACGTGGCAACAAATGTTTGATGGAAGTTCATTTATTATGCTAAATCACCATGAATTCACCAAATTAATGTTTTTACATGAATGTCATCATTCTACCACAATTAGAAAAAGCCTAAAATTCTTATTTCTAATAATGTGTAGTTTGAACTAGTCTTGATAAGGCACTGACTTTATCACCTATTAATTCCCACATAGAGAAAAAATAAGTACCGCATCAAGCTTTCAAAAATATGTTCTCCCTTCACTGTTCAGACATGCAGTATTTACCACCCACAAGGAACATGTATATCTAGCTACTACCTGCAGCATAATTATAAAACCTTAGCCGACTACCAACATATACGCATGATCTTGCTTACTCAGTCATTTGAATTTCTATATATCTTTCAGGGAGTCACAGCTGTAATACACCAAATATAATCACTGCTTGAAACATCAATGCAAATATTGATATAATAGACCTGTTTGGAGAATACCTGTGATGCCCACCAATTCTAAATCCAGCAGCAACTAAAAATATTTTTAGCAAACACTGATGTAATCTTTCAGACATATACTCTGTGCTGGTGCAAGGCAGGATGCAAAGTATGTGAGAAACAGTGTGGCAGACCACAGCAATGTGGCTGTGTCTGACTGTCTGACAATCCAAGGCCAATCATCAGTCTGAGGTTGAAGGAATCAGTGCTGTGAGTCACGAATTTACCAGGACGTTTCTCATGGATCACACTATTGCAAGTATAAGGTGAATCAAGTTGAGCCAAAAGAAAGGATTTTTTTTTTTGAGCTGATCCATATAGGAATAGGAATCCATATATGCAGTTGAAATTTGATAACTCTAATGTTGCTTCTTTCTGATAAAAACAAAGTCAGGGACACTGGATTATGTTGATAGAGCGACAGTGTTAATGAGAAATATAGCAGAACAACTACATTATATTGTTATGCAAGAGAAATCATCCATGGCACTTCCTCTCTCCCTTTTTTTCAATGAAAGACAATTATATTTGTGCCATCTGCACAACAGTATTACAATCTAAAGAAAAGGCAGACATTTTTTTTTCTTCAACCTGAAGCTCCAAAATAGTGGTAACACCCGGTGCGTAATGGCACACAGCCACACTAATTGCCCTCCTCAATCTCTCTATCCAAAACAGGTTAGTGCAGAGTTGGATTTCAGCAAAGTCAAGCTGGTGTATTTGTGGAAGACCTGGATGGATGCTGGTTGAAATATTCGTAAAACCTAGTGAAAAAGACAGATGTCCTGATACATAGCCAGCAGGGGACTTATAACTTTGATAGTTTTTGGAGCACAGATGAGGGGACATAGAGTAGATATTGAGGAAAGAAGGTATGTATTTTTAAAAAGGTGGGGGATATGGAAATGCATGAAAGGAGAAGCAAGGGCATTTGAAGAGAAAAGGAAAAAAGGCAGAAAAAGATGGATGTTTAGAGGAGTGGTTTAACTGGTTGTACTGGCTTCTGAATCTTTATTCTGTAGGCATGCCATCATTGCCTCCAAGCAATGACAGCTAAGCCTTCCATAAATTGACCAATCAAACTCCTTGCCTTGGATATGAAAATCACACCCCATTCAATAACAGTGTTTTAGAGCTACAACTTGCAGGAGGTTAAAACGGAGGAGCTGATTTCACAAAAAATTAGTCAGCCTGTACAAAGGACAAATTCCTACCTGGTTTTCAGGCAGGGGAAAAGACACCTGTATTTGGTAAAATACAAATGTATGTGGACCATATGATACACGTAAAACAGATGGCTTACATTTATGATTCTTAAGAGATAAACTGACTCATAAAGTTTCCTTACACCAACTGCAGAACCTATCATTGGATGACCCTCATCCATTCCTGTGCTGTGCTGCTTGAAATGAAGGCGATATGACTGAGTCTAAAGCCAACATACGTAATCACAACAGTATTGAATACATCTAATGCTGTGACATTAACTGTGCTCAGAGGGTTCAGACATTTTGATTTTATCAGTGTGTTTTATTGAGAGGATGCTCAATTAGAAAGAATCTCGAATCTCAAATATTAATTTGTAAGATTCAAACTTGAAAATATTACTTTGGACTTTCTCAAATCTCTCCTCATGAAAAGTCACGATAGTAGCAAATTACAACTGAATAATGTGGTTCAATTTGAATGGCAATGTCTAACATGTGTAGCTGTCCTTCTCCGTGAATTATTATAGAACAAATACAAAAGTATTCAGGCGATGAGTGTTCAGGACAGGAAAACATCTGCTATGCTAACAGCTGCTCTCCTAACACATGTTTAGTGTTATTTTCCCAAGTGGGCTTGGCTTCTTCAGGTCTCTCTGCTGGATTAGCTAAGCGTCAGTGAAGACAGACTGCTAACAGAGAGCACACACACATACACTCACTGAAAGATAAGACTCACAGCCCTTCAATGTAGACAGCCAGCCAGAGTACGTTGGGAGTATGTGTTGAACTTGAATGACATTCACATGAATGTTAAATTAAGAAAGGTTGAAAACAGTGAGCATCCAAATATATATCCTCATTGACTTCACTTTCTCTCACAGAAAAGCATCACAATCAACATTTTCAATGACATTTAACATCGGGTATGTAATTAAAGCTTTGTGTGGCTGGCTGTTGAAAAACACACAAAAAACAGGGGCAGGTGTATGAAAAGTTTAGGCATATAGACTGACCACAATGTTCAGATGAATGTGAAGTTCTTTTCGATTTATCACCCATCACTTAGTCAGCAAAAATCATGTACATGTATGAAAATGCAGAGCAAGACTATATGCAGAAATGTGGAAAAAAAAAATTTTTATATGTTACCTGAGGTTGGTGTTCTGGCTGTCCATGGCCCCTCGGGATCCATTTGAAGTTGGGCTACTGGAGGGATAAGGGCATAAGAAAAATAAAGGGTTAATCACTGAAAAAGGGATCGGAGTCAAGGATCAATGGGGACAGACTGAAGAAGAAAAGGAGAGAGAGGACAAAAGAATGTATAGGAGAGACAAAAATGACAAGCAGGAGAAGAGGAAACAGTACTAAACAATGTGGGTTTTACGGTGAAAACAAAACAATAATCATGTCTTCAATGACTGGTTTAATGAGACTATGTGAGTTCATTTTATTATTGTTCTTAATGGATGAGAGAAATTTTAATGACAAAATGATGGTAATGGTTCTTGAATGGCCAAAGTGGAAGGAATATTTTTTTACTTACTTGAGAACAAGATGGAGGTTTGCAGAGAGCCGGGGGTCCGTGAATTGCGTTGTTCGATTGTTATGGTCGACGAAGTAGACACGGCCGGTTGCTGTGTTTCTGATCTCCCAGCCCGGTGGCAGAGGGCCAAGCTCTTCACAGTTCACGTTGCTTAAGTCCCTAAACAATGATTAAAAAAGATCAGCAATAGTGGTAAGAACATATTCATAATGCATTACAAACAAGCTTGCACACCAAACAGCACCACAAATTAGTGGGAATTTGACTGACTTCAATGAAAGAAACGTTCTTCCTACCATAGGTTACTGACTGTTATATTGACAAACCAAATATTTATATAACTACTGGACTTACTCCTTTGTTCTCAGAGTTGCTAAGCCTGCCGACAAATCTAAAAAATTCCAGCAGAAAAAAACCCCTCTCATATGCAATATCGTTTGTTCCAAGCTGGCTTCATGTATTTCGTTTTTTAATTTGTGAGGTGCAATGGACTAATACCAATGTAAAAGTATAACAATCAACAAAAAGGCAAGATTTCATCTTTTGTCCTTGGCCCAGTGTATTATTGACTGGCTTGCTTCGATATCTGCCCTTAATACATTATGAATTATAATAAAGATAGTTGAATAACTACATTTTAGTCGTAAACAAATGCAAAGCGAGATTATTGGCTGGCCTTGAAATTTATTAGAACTGGACAATCTCATTCTGTTAAGCCGTATTTTCTAAAATTAGTAATCATCTATTTGCATTGACTGTAAATTAGTTATCGGTATCAATCATTAAAGACCTGATGTCTGTTGCCCAATGTCTTTATTGTGGTGCGTCTCAGTGTGTCTTCTAATCACATTTTCCCAGTCTGTAGCTTTGCCGATGACTAGATTTATATAGGCACGTCTTATTTCAGACATCGCCCTAATTCTCTGCTCCTCTCTGTTCCCACGTCCACTCAAACTTTGTTAATTTGATATTCTCTTCCTCTACCTTCTCTTCTTCCCTCTCAATATGATTTATCTTTTCTCAGGTCAGGTAAATTATTTAGTTTTATCCCTCCCTCAAAATACTAACTTCAGTTTTGTGATTGCCCTTCTCTCCGGTACTAGACACTGGCAGGTATCAACACTACTGACAGGTGACTCACATCTGAGTCCTGATGTGGGACAACCAACCAGATCCAAAATAGATTATGTTCTATTGTGTATTTGTGCTTGTTCTGTTCTTGTCCCGAGTGGGACTGTAGTAGGGAGAATACAAAGCACCCTCCTTGCTGAACCCGTCACAAAACACAAACCACAAAATTTCCAAACCCAGAGGTCGCTATGCCGAGTTTACATTTTTTTGAGATATGTTTCATCTTTGAGTAGCAATGCAAATGTAATGCAATCGAAATTACTATATTATCTTGTGAAATGGCTAATGGGCTTATGAAAGTTGGTGAAAGAGTATAAGTGTATTCATTGGCCCATGATGGGGTCAGACAAGGAAGTCTTCCAGCTCAGACTCAGCTCATTCGTTTGGTTAACTCTTCTTTGATTCTGTTTCTCTTAAATTTCAAATATCATTAAATGTCGTTAAAATAGATATTAGGATTGATCCTACAGAGCTCAGTCCACTTTGTTCCTTTCAGCTTTGGATATTTATCAAGGTGTAAATAAGGCCTTTAGTCATTATTATTTAGAAAATGGAAAAAAATATATAACAACACTTATTCATTTGATTAAAATCTGGAAAAAAAACAATGTATATTATTAAAAAAAAGTTACCTGGGAACCCGAGGGTCATGCCAAGTACTGACTCCAGTCTGTGTGTGCAGGAAGTAGACCTGCCCCTGCTGGGTTGTTCTTTGCTCTAAAAAAGAAAGAGTGGGGATTAAAATATCAAAAAGAAATCCGAGTATGACGGCAACTGTTGTTTAGAGAAGAAATATAAGTTTTGCTCTACTAAGAAAAACAAAAATTGTAGGGGTGTGTATGAAAGAGTCTTTTTAAAATTCATGTGACTGAGACACTAAAGCCACATTGTTGACCTCAGAGTTTTAATGTTTGTACCAATGCAACCAACTCCTGTCTTTGGTGAATATGGAAATTGAAATGTGAGGAATGGTCTTTAATATGTTCTGTACTGTTTTAGTTCTAATGTGTTGTGCATCTTGGTTGCCATTACATCTAAAAGGATATTGTATGTGCCCAGGGACATCAGCCCTCGCCTACAAAGGGCAATAAATATTCATGACAAAACCATAAATGCGATTTACTGTAAATACATTAAACCCTGGGCACAAAAAGGCAAAACAGGGAGAGGGGTTAGATGCAATATATGTAGCTCATGGATGAATGGACATGTGGATTCTGGCGCTCAGTGTATGTGTTGCATAGGAATCAGTGTGTCAATTACCCACAAATCCATCACTGCCCCCCGCCCCAACTTCCTACTGGCACAATACATTTCCTACCCACCTATCCCTCTTTCCACCTCAACACATTCCCTCTCTTTCCCTCACCACACCCAGCAGTTCAGAGGGTTCAGTGTTGGAAGAAAGCCCACTAGTTGTTGAACATTAGTGATTCACTTTGCCTGACCTCAGCCAGCCTCAGACACAGCGGGACATTTCAAAGGTGGCACACTTCCAGGACTGCCACTCGAAATTATCGGTATATAGTTGCACATAATTTTTTTTTCATGTTTTTTTTCATTATACTTCATAATCCCTTGCGGGAAATTCCTCTCTGCATTTAACACATCATGGATGAACCATGAGCCACTCAGCGGCGCCAGGGAAGCCGTTAGTGGTTCAGTATCTTGCTCAATAACACTTCGACAGGCTAGGAGTACAGCGGGAATCGAACCAGGAATATTCAGTTCCAAGGATGACCGCTGTAACCCCGCTGAGCCACGCCGGCCATACTGCAATCTATATCGCAGATTGTGCAGATATTGTTGGCCGAGTAAGTCTATTCTATAAAACAAACTTGCAGATGTTGGAAGATGACTGTTGTAAATCTGGATTGTTTCCCGAAAAATGTTTGAATCCTGAAAGGTGATTCAAATAATTAAAGCGAAAGAAAGAGAAAGAGAGAGAGAGAGAGAGAGAGAGAGAGAGAGAGAGAGAGAGAGATACCCGTTGGTGCCATCAATGAGCTAACCATTCCCATCAAAGGGGAAGAGAGGAGTTAGTACATGATCAGAAGGAATGGGGGAGTGGTGTGCGAGTGAGTGACAACCAGGACAAAGCAGAGAGAAAAAGAAAGTGAAGACAACATCTTTGGACTAGAAAACATGACCAAAGTGTTAGGTCTCAATAAAATATAATACATTTAAGCATCCTTTGAAGGTAAGTAAACCAAAAATAAGGACACGTAACTTCATAATCTGATTTGCATTGGTGATGTGTTCACAGTGAAAAATTCCACCTCCTGCATATGTTAAAAGAATTTGAGTTTTGCTTTGCATTAGCAAATGTCTTGCTTTTCACATGTGCAATTATGAAATTGCATTCAATTTTAATAGTCACATGGGGTGTTTGGTCATTTGTTTTACAGCTAGTACAGTTTAAGTATATTGTTAAATCAGGATTTTGAGAGTGACTTTCGATTGTCAACTATTCAAGTTGTGATGAATTTCTACATATCTTATGTCTATTGATGCAAAAGAGCACAAGAATGCAGATGCCCAGTCCATCAGCTTCTTGAAAACAACCTGCTAAAGTCCTGCTTTTTTTACACCATCCTCTCCAAAAGCCTATTTTCTTCTGTTATTGACATAGTTGCAGATACCCGTAAGGGGTAGCACCCATTGACAATAAGCACTTTCCACAGTTTCTTTCATAACCAAGAAAGGTCTCTTATGAAAAAAATCTCAGCTTGAAAAGTATGGAGAAGAATGCTTTAATAATGGCATAGACATATAAGGAATGAGATGAGTGACAATTTAACTGTCTGTTTCAGCTACAATATAGGTGTTATAGAATTTTATACAGCCTTGTTGTGGGGACAAAAGCAGAGAATACCGATATAGTAACAGAATACTCATTAAGATACTGGACACTTTCATTTTCCAGACCTTTCGGCACACAAAGTAGGGACAGCTGATTAATGACACTGTCAGAATGCCTTTCTGATTTATAGGTTGGATTCTAAATTTAAACTGTATTTAAGCAAAGACTGAAACCTACTTGACTCGTAAGTTGATGAAGGTATGTCAATGTGCGTACCGTAACCCTCAGGCAAGTCAGGCGGCGTGTGCAGGTGTGTTCGACTCATGTAATTTCTGTGTCGCTGCGATCGAACCCGTCTCTCCTGAAGCCGCTGTTCACCAGGTGGCGCACTGGCCTCTGCCCCATTAACTGGTGTCATCACTGGTGTGTTCTCATCAACTACACAGCTGAGTGGACGCCCTGAGGGGCTGGAGTATTCCGAGGCCGGCCTAGAAAAGAGAAGGGAGTTAACATGAAGACTATGGTCTAGAGGAAAGTGTTTAAATTTTATTTCAGCTTTTCTACACAAATGAAGGAGAAAGCAACAGATCCTAACAACATAAATATTCATTGCTTACATTAGTATACTGCATATTAAAAAGAGCACTGTTTGTTTTCATTCCATTTACAAGCACATTTGACTATGTGAAAGGAGTGGTAAGGAGGTAGACTTTTTGTTCTCATAGACAGCATGATAATTACATTAGTTTTGGGGGTTTTGAGAACAGTTTTTGCAACTGTTCAAAAAAAATGTTTGAGATGGAACCTGAAAAAAAAAGTTTATTTTTATGGACATGGTCAAGAATTTTGTTCTATGAAGGATTCTCTGTTGCAAAACAGCAAACAGAAAGTTACTCAAAATCCTCTAGTCATATGTTTAGTGTGTTTGTGTACTACTTAAGAGCAGGACGTTGAAAGTAGATATAAGATAAGCAAACACAAACACAGACGGGCCGGCTTACTGACACTTACTGCATGTCTCTTGCAAGTCTGACTGCTGTCTGGCTTTTCAGTGTTACTGACGCCTTGGCTATCTTAAAACTTGGACCCCTGTCTGTCAACCGACAACCCCCCTTTTCCTCAACACCGTACCTCCCTCTCATTTCCGCTTCCTCCTCCCAAACTCATTCACTTATGTATAACATCAACCTCCATGCCCTCCCCCAAAAAGTATTCATTTCTATTTAGCTGGTTTTATTAATTTTCCTCATGAGCAAGCCATGACCATAGGCAATTGACTTTAGAGAAAATGAAATCTGTTAAGGGCCAGAAAGATTTTGAACATTCTTATGTTCAGCTTTTATAATTTTCAGGTAATTTGAATTAGTTTATACATGAGCAGGAATTTATGACTTCCAAATGGTATTTACTACAGTTGCCATTGAATATTCAGGGCTCTCTCCTCTTCCCATCTTAAAAACTATACTTCCTTTCCACTCACCTGATCCTATTTAGTAAATCACTCTGCCGTCTCTTCCAACATATCATCTTTCACCTCCTTCCATGTTCCACAACTTAACCTTTTCTTTCTGAATTCCTGTCTTCTCTCACTCCACTATGCTGCCTGGGGACCACTACAGATGTTGTAGTAAGACTGGCCGAGGAGGTAGAATATTTGTTTACTTACTCCCCTGACGGCTCCACTGATAGGGGTCAAGAAGGAAGGCGACAGTTGTTCCTGTAGGATCAGGGGCCAAGTAAAACCTGATTGTCTGACTGCCTGGCTGGCTTATATGGTCATTTGTGTATTGTGGTGGAGTACGAAGGTTAAGAAAATTGCCCCCCAGCTGTTCTTGCCAAAAGTCAAGTCTCTTGTGCATGAAATCAATTGTTACAGGGATGAAGTGTTGAATACAATTTGTCTCACTTTTGGTATTTCCATCACTGCCTACCATAAAAGGGACAGGGACAACTGAGACAGTATTAAGAATTCAAAATCAGAAAAAAAAGGAACGTGTACTCTTTTAATCCATATTGTATGCAAAAATTCTAAATTAGTTGTTGAACTTTGAATACATCTTAAATTTAATGTACTTGACTGTGCATATGAGTGGCTGAATGGTTAATCGTTAGATCCTTCATGGTACCCGAAAAAACTGTAGGGATTGCAAGTCTCTGCACCCTTTATTTTGGGTCTTGAAGAATGACAGATTTGTTCACAATTGAGGTTGAGCTTGTGTGCAGCTGTACCTGGTGGGCCTCTCCCATTGTGTTGTACGTGTGATGTGATTCAGGTATTGTATTCTTCCAGAGGCGGTCCTTCTTTCTTCCCATCTGTTTGACATCCAAATTAAAATGGCTAAATAAAATTAAACAATTTTTCTTGCAAAGTATTCAGCAATGACAGCATTTGAGGTGACATATTTCTATTCTGAAACATTCAAGGAGAAGTCAATGAGACAGTCATACATACATAAAAAAATCACAAATATAGAATCAAGGACATAAGGATACACATCTAAAGATATCACAAATTAGCTCAATTCCTACCTTTAAATTATTTCTTCCTTTTTCAGTCATAAAATTTGAATTTCTTAAAGTGTTTAATCAATGAAGTTTCAGAGAGGGGGAGTCTTTCAACAAGAATCAAAGAAATAATAGGATAGTTAATGTTGTAGGAGACCTGTAAATATACTAACCCATCAGGTAAGTCATTGTCAAACAGCCGACTGCAGTCCACCACTGGTCCCCCAGTGCCAATTCGATCCCTTGACTGAAGACTTACTATGTAGTTACAAGATAAGGAAGACAACAGATTACACACATCTTCCAAGAATTTGCCAATATGAAGGCTTATGTTTTGCTTTGTTTTTTCTATACAAAAGGTCTTTCTTTTTACATCCAACAGGCATATGTGTTTCAATGAAACTAGCACTACTTAAAATCAAATGCATTCTTATCCTTTTTGTCCTCTGACATATGCACGGGGGAAAAATAAGAAACCAAAGACAATCTGGATACAACAAATAGAGAATAACCATGACTGAGAATTTGGCTATTTGGATGATCAGACATTAAAAAAAAAAAAGAAGAGGTCGTTTTTTTGAGCACTCATTTGTTTCACTCAAATTTGAGGATGTCTCAGTCAACTCAAGGTAATTTTTTTCTAGCTTGTTTTGTTCGCCACCAAAATATGTTTTAACAAGATTCATTGTAGGCGGAAGTTAAGTGCAACAAAGTCTGGAAGTACTTTGTGAAACCTGAAAGAAAACTGAGTAGAGTAAAATAAGCCAAATCCAGCTAAGCTATCAGAGCACTAGTCAACATGTTATTCACGCATAACATTTCGCTGACAGAGTAAACTGTACTGCAGCAGCACCCAAGAGTGGCAGCTTTCACCACTGCAAGACACTGCTGTGATTCCAAGACATGAGGGATTCCTCAAGAGACAGCCTCTGAGATTTGTGGAGGATAATATCTCCAGTTATAAATGAGCGATTCGTGTGCTCATTTCTTCTATTGGGTGATGTAAAACTAATTTTGAAAACAGTTTTGTGCTGCCTCTGCTTTATTTGTAGTTTGCTTTTGCAAACTATGTGACTACCACAATAATATGTTCTTTTGAAACTATATTTTTGCTGTAACATAACTGATCAAAAGTATCTGTTTTGTTGGTTAGATTGGGTGAGTGTAAAATACAGGCCAATTCTATTTACTTTGTTACAGACAGCACTGAAGTTGTGAAGGACACACTGAGAATAATATGGTAACTGTGATTGTATTGATTTATATCATTACCGCAAGTTATATTGTGTTAAATCTTATTCTTTTTGCAAGATGGGTTCTAAAATAGATTTGCTCAAATAATTAATTGCTTTCATCATGAGCAATTCAAACAATTTACCATTTTAGGAAGATACGAATTGTGTCCATCCAAAACAAGTGTATCTGACTAAATTAGTTCAAAAATTGCTTACATTTTTTTATATTTTGATTTTACCATTCAAGAATTAAGTAAGGTGGAAGAATGAAATTCAAATTCAAAAATATCAAATTAGAAAAAAGTAATCAATAGATATTTTCCACAAAAGCAACTATTCAGAAAGCATTGACTTACAGTTCCTGGCTAAAACCTTCACGGTGTAACCTGAAATGATGATTGTCTTCAGGATAAGGGATCAATTGATTCCAATAATGTAACTATGGCTTTCCTTTTGCTGACACACAGGGTGGAAACCGAAAGTAAAGACAAACTGTCTGTTTCTTACCTACTATTTGTCCTCTGACCGTATCATTGTCATTGGGGCCAAGCTTGTTCAGGTCCAATCTCTGATCTACAGGAAAATATAACACATTGAATGTGTCATACAAGGCATATCAATTTTTAATTCAATCACAAAATAAAGCACTGCATCAGAGAACCACAGGGGGCTGTGCGTGTTCATGTGGGTGTGTTGATTCGGCTACCAGCGAGAGGATCCTGCTTGGCAAGCTTTAGTAATAGATCCTTACAAAGGATTATAGTTCAGTGAAGGGATAGTACAAAGCAAAGGCAATCAAAACATGTCTATAGTCACATGTTGTGACTTTACACAAGGAAGTTAAGTTTCAAATTATTTTATTGGCCAAAACAGGTCCTTGCTGAATTGTTTGACACAACGACAGTGAATAACAGAGGAAGAAACTGAAGACCTTTTCCATTAATAAGAAAAAGTATTACCTTGCTCAAGGAAATTGAAGAAAGTAACACATCAAATAATAGCCCAGCCTTGTATGTAGGCTGTTAATCCATTTACAGTACAGCTTATCCAACACAGAGTCACGCAAAACTAGAGCCAATCCCAGTTGATATAGGAAGAGAGAGAGATTGGGTTCATCTCTGAATAACAGGGATCACATATAAAGATAAACATTCCACTCTCACATAATCAACAGTGGCCAATTTAGTCACTTCAATTAATCAAACCACAGGTCTGTGGGAGGAAGCCACACAGATTGTAAGTGCCCCACACCCATGCACTTCGCTTTTTGCATGAAAACACTTTGAGAATGGGAGGAAAATAAGAGACAAATGCTAAACAAAGAAATGCTCAAGTGCTCTAAGCATTGAAATGTATACGAAAGTCAAACTATATTTTATATGTAATCTGTCTGCCTGTATGATTTTTTCGCGCATGTGATATGGTGCATCTGTACAGACTAAGTAGATCCAACCAACACTATAGCTTGTTTCCAGACTTGTGTGCAAGCATCTGTTCCGGATAAGTGTCTAGACTAAACAAGGACGTCTAAGCCTTACATGGCTTGAATAGTAAGCAGATTTTTCTCTTAAATAGGAGGGGAATGGAGAAACGGTGCATTTAGAGACCTTAAACCACAGGCCCCCGTTGCATCATTCTTTAAGGCTATTAAACAAGCTTGTGTCTCTGTGCATGTAACATCCACACATCTAAGGTGTGTGCTGAACAGCACTGTCACTTTGTGGAATTATTGCATTTTCTAATGTCCTTTCATCAAATATACAACCAACTCTATTTGCTTATGCTAACATACCATATGCAGCCGTATCACAATGATTGACATCAGAAAACATAATGAGCCGTTTGACAATTCTGTAAGTAGTACACACAAACTCTTCATAAAAGATATTTTGGATAATCATCAGTCAGGCAAAGACAAGAGTTATGAGTCTGTTGTGCCACAGGATGTGGAATTAAGCGCCAGACAAAGTTGTATTAAATACAAAACAAATCACACTGTGTCTCATTTTGGTTTGAAACAGTGTGCATGTGTCTGTAAAAAGTGAAGTAGCTTAGTCTAAGATTTTGTTTGTACTGGCTGACATAGTGAGCTATGTGTATGAAAATGACTTCTAGGAATCATGGGACTTCCAGTAAGGTTTTGCTCTTCATTTAATGTCTGCCTGTTTGTGCATCTTGGTCAACCACAGAATGAACACTGTTCATGAGTCTGTGGCACATAAGACAAGGACAATAGATTTATGTGAAAATTGGTGTCCAGTAATAGGTCATGATTTGTGTGGCAGCAAGAAATTATAATTTGTACCATGCTGGTTGAACACAGTAAGAGGCAAGTCTGGAGCCTGAATACAGACCATAATGTCTTTTTCTGAAAATTGGGGCTAAATCTAACTGCATGTCCTCTGACACAGAGTGAGGTAGAATATGGCACCAGGCTGCCATGGTTATAAAAGACTCTATTGTGGCAAGACTTGTGCTATTGTGGTTCTTGGTGGATTACAAGTTGGTTTCGGCTTATAAAGTCTGCTATTAAGAGTATTGAACACTTATTAGTATTTGGGAGTATAGTTAGACTATAATACTTGGAAGTATTTGGGTTGACATGTTGGAAACTGCTGCTGCTTTCCTACGGGAAATAGGACTGTGCTGTATGGGTTAACAAAAAACTGTCCCCTAGAAGATATAGACCATGGTGAGAGCTAGTACAAGTACACAATAATTAATTGGTACTGGCAAAAAGTCAGATAAACATATTCTGATCCCCTCATTATTGTAAATACACTGTTTTCCCTTTTATATACTGTATCCCAACTGATGTTAGAAGGGATTTTCTTTCTAAATGTATGGGCTGATATTGATTTTCAATTTGAAAGCCAGGACAAATTACAATTAAATACTTTCTTTGCCCCACTGTTTTCATTCTCATATTGTTAAATGGGTGACTATAGCTTCCTTACATTCCAGCAATAACCAATAAATCTAAACTGTTTAAAAATAATAATAATACTAACAATTAAAAACATACCAGTTACTACACTTAAAGTCAGACCAAAGCTGGTTTTTCTATTTAAAATATAGTGTAAAGCACCCATTACGCCTGCTTTTACATTTTTGGATTGAAAAGTCGGAATGGCTAGACAAAAAAAAAAAAAAAAAAAAAAAAAAAAAAAAAAAAAAAAAAAAAAAAAAAAAAAAAAAAAAAAAAAAAAAACAAAAAAAAAAAAAAAAAAAAAAAAAAAGGCGAAAAAGTCATATTCAAAGAGTTTGATTAAATATGGGAGAAAAAATTATTTCATATAAATATAAAAAATCATTTTGGTGCAGTAAAAACAGTATTAAAGATTGGGTAAAAACAAACAA